>WYDF02071675.1:0-11429 GCA_009867245.2 Adranes taylori
ATATATATATGTTTGTCTCGATTTACGTTGAAACATTGAATGCAACCATGACAAAAGCAACCGATTCTGGGAAAATACCCTAACAACAAACATTTAGTGTGTATATTGGAGAGTAGTTGAATTGTTTCTTAAGAAATGTTTCTAAGGATTCGGCGTGTCCGGGTATCATTTCCAGTAGCTGTGCCGGCTTTTAAGGTTTCGAAGACCTCGTCTGCGGTGATGAGAAGTAGGATGTCATTATATTCTGGAAAACTGATTTTGGGTGTATACATGCTTGTAAAACTGCCCACAAGAGAATTGGTTTCTGGCAGAACATTGCTGTTGAAGGGCTCGAGAAACATCGATTTTAAACCGTCTTCTGCTAAAATTCTCTGAAGACATCGAACTAACAACCTATTATGACTGTTAAAGCCATAGATACCAAAATCGTACGATTTACTGAAAATTTGGCAGTTGTAAGAACTGTTAACCTAATTAAAAGTCGTTGAACGTAACGATCTCCAAAATCGCAATGAAAATATATAAAAATCTCCTAGCTAACTGCATGTATACAAAATTCATAAATCCTCTCGATGCTTGATATTAATGGTTTTTTTTTTATATAAACACCTGCGAGGATGTGGGCGTATATCTATCTGTTCGTCCTCTTTTTATTAATTTGAGCGCAAAAGTCTTCAATATAGAATTAAATTTATTTAAAAATTTATCTTAAAATTAATGATTATTAAATAATTTATTTAATTAATTTATGTCGAATAAATTGAACGAGAACACTACAGCCATATTCAAATAGATACACAGTATCCAAAACAGTTGCACTGCTACTTGTATAAATATTAAAACCAAATCATAAATGAAATTCTTATCTTAAACCCACCCAGCATAAAATAATTTTATTTATGGGATTTGACATGTTAGAATTCAAAATTTCCATCAACTTTACTTAAGGCAAAAATACTTTATTTTACTGATTTTTATGTGTTTCTTTTATAGGTTAATTCGTATTTTATTATATTTTTTATGGTTAAAATATATGTATGTAGATGAAAATAAAAATGTACGTAATCTCATAAACATTGAATATTGGTTGAAAAACTCAGCAAAGTATTGCTACAAAATTTTGTTAAAAATACCCAACAAATATTACTGTTAAAATTATATAATTGGTAAGAATAATTTATACATGCGATGAATACATGATTATTATTTGATAATCTGGTTTTTTAATTATATACAATAAATATAGTCAAAATGATTAATGAAAAGGAGCTCTGGGGCCTTGACATAATATACAAGCAGAATTAGAATGAAGCACCAAGTGTATTATTGCACATTATACAGCTTGTAGATTAAATTTTTATGTCTTCCATTAAAATTGGGCATCCAGATTAGTAGCGTATTTAGATTTTCATTTCGGAACAGGCTTGAATTCGGCTTTTCGAGGAAAAATCATGGCGAGCGAGAGGAAGATCATTATTTTTATTCAACTTTTTAATAACAAAAACTTGGCTAGCGGGAAAGATTTCATTTCGCGGAGAGGGGGCTTAAATATAGTTACTGATAAAAAACCTATAGTTAAATAACAAAATCCAAATTTCTGGAGAAGGGGGGCGCAATTAGAATGCTAACATTTTGCCACTAAGATTTCTATAACGATTCTAATATAAATCATTCGTTCAAAATTATTTAAGTTTCGATCAGAATTATTAAGAATACTTTGTAATAGCAATCTTATACCTACTGCTCCATTTTACTTGCCACTACTGTTGTTACGTACTTCCTACAGAAAGTAGCTGCTTTCAGTCGTGTTGGCTATATCACTATATTGCGTTTCTATTGGGGATACTTGCGCTTCCCTAACATGACGGATAAGGGGAATCTTTTTAAAGACGTAACGATTCCCTCCTGTCCTAAGATACCGTCTCGTAGTATAACTAGAAAATGCGATTAATTTTAATACCCACTTTAATTTACCTGATTATGAGATGAAGTTATACATTATGCAGTTATAATCCCTCAGTTTCCAAAACTATTTAAAATAAAATACAAGACTGCAATTGCTAACTATCATAAATTTATCCAGGCAGTTAATGGTACTGCACAACCCTTAACAATCACAAATCTTCTCATATTTCATCGAGTACATAAATTTAACGAAATGTATTGAGAATAATTTAAGAATGCGTACATGCAAATAAAATAAATATTCGTGTCTTCAAAATAAATAATTAACGTGTCATCAAGCTAATCAAATAAATTAATATTGTTTTCAATTAATCCATGCGAATAGATGAATAAAAGTGGTATTCATGATTCAACAAACTGGTTTCCAAATTATTTATAAAATTATTCAAATTATTCTTCCCATCACAAACTTATTTTTAAAACTTCTCACAGTGACCTTATTCATTCACTTTATTTATCTCAATAAATAAACTTGTTCATAATTTTATTTCCAAACCCTAACCGACAAAGGTTTAGTCTTTAATCAACAAATATTGCTCTCTGTGGTCTGTGGGAGCTTTTATTCATTTCTTTCGGTAGCTAATTTCCTACCAAGACTATCATCAGTACCTGTCACTACTTTTTCTCTGTCTCTAGTAAATTGCTATACTTTAATGTATTCTCACTGCATTACCTATTACCCTACTATACTAATTACTTTCGGCCATAATTAATTTAAATCCAATCAGATATGCTTTCTTTTACTCATACTACTACGGTAGCGCATAGCACTCTTTCACTTATTATTGATTGATTACCAATCAGATCTATTCTCACTGATAACAGCAGGTTGTGCTGCCTATTGATTATCACCAATCAGCGACGATCCCCTCTGCTACATATAATTTGTATAATCGACGTCATCAGCTTTGTTTTTATCCGACGGAAGAAATAATGCTGCTCTTCGATTCCATGGTGAAATTCTAACTCAAGTTAAACGTTTTAAATGTATTTAAATTATACTGTATTTCATGAATAGAAGATTAAATGGAACTCTAAGTGATTGCATATCTTGCAACTCGATCGTCTAGCACACAACATGCTTAAATATTAAACTAACAACTTTTCACAAAATCAAGCAATCCTGAATTATTTCAATAATTTCATGCGCACAAACTATCCATCATAAAATTAAACGAGAACGAAAACAAATTGCCTCGTTACAATATGTAGCAGCTAAATAGTAGCTACAATAAATTTCCATATAATGTGTTACACATAGCTACTAAAATTGGGCTATTTATTTTACGAGGTTTAAAAAATATTTTTACATTACCCTTATTCTAGATTAGTGGCATCGTTTGCATAGAAAACGGTGGACTGACCACAACCATCATGGTGGACTACGATCAAATTTGCTACCGGGAAATTTAGAATAAGTCGGGCCACTATTCCAGTTTTCATTATCAAGCCACGGCCCACTAATCTACTATTTGCTTAGTGAAGTCCATTGTTTACGTCCCCACCTTATCCTTAACACTTAATGTCACATAAGGCGAGCATAGCTATTTCTACAGTCCTTTACTTATTCATGCTACTGGTCACGTTCTCTACTAGTTCTCGAACAGTATTAATTTTTTGGCCCATTGCAGTTTGTAGGTCTTATATAATTTCGGCATATATATGGCATTATGACACCTCGTCGCCTTACCTCCCATGACGTGCATATATCAAACTATTTTAGCCCGCTGTAGTTTGCTACTCTAGTACTCTAATATAATTTCGCATGTCTACACATTGTAAGGTACTTGGCGAAGCTTCCGTGAGTGATCAAGCCTTTGGTCAAATACTACTTCAGTTTTAACTTTTTCTTGTCTTCTTGATACCGTTGTAACGTGACAGGCTCTCACTCGCGACACTGCTAATGGGAAGCCTGAAACTGGATCTTGTTGTTCTTCTGGTCCACAGTGGCTTACTGCTGAGGGCACAGGTAGCTGCGAGTCTCGGGATATGTCCAAGATTCGTGTTCTTGTGGACAGCTGTAATAAAATTCATACTAATGAGTGAAACAGCATTAATGATTTAACAAAACCGACTATTGTTCTTTATAGACAAAATAAACAAAGAAAGAAATATATATGTCAATTTATAAATGTTAAATTAACTGAATAATGTAATAATGACGGTTACATAAATAATAGCAAAATTATCATAAACCAAACAATATAGCCAAACAGCAAATCCAATAAAACAGTACAAATTATAATCATGAAACAAAATAAAAGCGGCGTGATAATAATAATAAAACAGGAAAAATGCGGAGAAGCATGTAAATCGTGAATGCGGGAAAGCAGGTAAAATGCGGAAAAGCGTGAGTTCCTTCTGAAACATAGTTAATATTTCAGCGGCAGGGCGGGGGTAATTCTAAACATACGACAACGGGAAGACAGGTAAATCTTTATATCCTGGTGCAGGCAGCGGGTACGTTATGACACTAAAACTGTGTAACACCCCGTAACACGTTGATGTTACTATGACTGAGTGGGTAACAAAAGCACACACCAGAATCCCACATCCAAGTAACGCCTCGAAATACGTTAACGTGACCATGGAGTGTGTAACCCCAATGTAATCCAAGCCTATACACTCTGGTATAGGGATGTAAGGAATAGTTGCTAGATGCGCAACACCTCGTAACACGTTGATGTTGTTATCGAGTGATTAAAACCAGCATAATCAAGAATTAAACACCATCCCAGTGAAACAACCACTGTAATGCAAGAACACCCCGTAACACATTGATGATACTATAGTCAGGTGGTTAAGGCCAGCATAAGCCAATATTATACACTCAAGCGCATCATGCGAGAAAATTTTTGCGTAACGCCTCGTAATACGTTGACGTTACTATTGTACAGCGACTAAGCCTATCATATGCGAGAATTAAACACAGCAGTGGGGCATCAACTGTAAGACAAGTAACACCCCGTAATGCGTTGTTGTTACTATGGTCAGGTAGTTAAGACCAGCATAAGCCAATCTCATACACTCAAGCTGATTGTGCGGGCAGGAATCACTATATAACATCTCGTAATACGTCAACTCGTAATACGTTGTAATACGCTCCCTGTTCACTACTACACGTGAACAGGGAGCACTACTACACCCTGTTCACTACTACACGTGAACAGGGAGCAGGTAGTTCGAATGAAGAAGTAAAGCTATTCAATCGAGCAGTATACTGTCGATCACGAAATATATCCTATTATCTAGGCGAATGTCGCTCGGCTCATTGCCTCGGCATGGCTGGCTTGGCTCGGCTTGACTACCTTGACTGGTCGCTCTACTGCTGCTACTGGACGGCTGTCTTCGAGTTCGCAAAGGAACTAAATAATTCTATAGAAATTATCGCTATTTATAGACGAGAACCTTTGTTCAAGGTTTACTCTGTGGTACGGGTCGTGTGAAGCAATTCACTATTACGTGCCACAGGTCCTCTCACACAATCCCATACAAATCTCAGTATTATCCGTACCATCTGTGGCGACGTAACACTATAACAGCTTTCCCACTCTTAGATTGGAAAGAAATACTAGGAATGAGATAGTAATGCAGGAGATTGGAAAATATAAATGTTGGATAAGTGGAGTGAAAAAATGGTGAAGTTTGAGGAGAAGGTATGGAAAGATGAAAGGAAAAGGTTGGTTAAAGAAGTGTACATGCTGAATGAGAAAAGAATTGGTGTTGGGAATGAATAGATTAAGTGTAGAGAAACGGTGAATACGAGGATTAGATGGTCGACGAATAGATGGTTTGAGAAGATGATTGGAGGTAGGGAGGTGTTGAGTGAGATCATGGAAAAGATGAGGGATGTGGAAAGGCAACAGAGATATGGAAGAATAAATAATAGCAGGTATAATAGTAAGTATATGTGGATTATGAATGAGGAGAGTATGACTAAGTATTTAGCACCAGGAATAAGTATGGAAGAAAAAAGAATGATTACAAGGTTTAGATGTTGGAATGAGGAGGAAGGAAATAAGTATTGGATTAATGAGAAAGATAGATTGTGTAGCATCTGTGGGAAGAAAGAAGAGAAATGGATTCACTGAATGAATAAATGTGAGGGATTGAATGGAGTGAGAAAGAAAAGGAGTTGGGGGACAACTGGAAAGTAAGTTTGGGTAAAGAGGGGAAGGGGTTAGATATAATGTAAAGGATTGAGTATGAAAGAAATAAACGAAGGTAAATAGGGCAGGTTAGAAATAAGAAAAGATAGAATGAAAATAAGGTCATAGGTAATGGAGAATATAGAAATATAAATAAGAAAGAAGAAGAATGAATAGGGGAGGTGTGGAAGGAACAAAAATAAGAAGAAAAAATGATGTTAGGCATGTAAGGAATTTAAGGGAGGAATGTAATAATAAAATATGTTGGATGAGTGAGATGGACGGTGTATGGGGAAAGTATATGGGAGAAGTGATAAGGATTGGGGAGCGGGAGTAAGTGAAAAGAAGGCAGGGATGTATGAAGTATGGGGAGATAAGTTAGGGGTAAGGGAAATAGCATTTCCTTCTCACTGAATATGTTTTTGTTTCCTGTTTTTTTTTGAATATTTTAATTATTTGAATTATTGATGAATTATTGTTATTGTGAGGTTAAGTGTTTATATGCCAATAAAGGTTGATTTATTTATTTACATAATAATAGCAAGCTGCGGGCCAAATCAATATTTCCACACATGTACACACCCACGGACAACTAACGTGCATCATAGTAACAGCACTCAACAAGCCTCAGCTATCTCTCTCTCATTCACACAATTAAGATAGGTGACCAAACATTCACTACTCTGATATGTTTATCCATAACAGAAAATACGTTTTATCGAAAAGCAACAGCAAAATAATATTTGTTTAGCAAATAATATAGCAGGTCGAACAGGGATATCCCAGCTATCACATGTATACAGGATTACAAGCTGTCGAACAACTCGATGCTTTGGACCATCTTCCATAATCAAGATCAGATTTTCTTGCTGATCAATTGCTTTAGCAAATACTGGTGCTGTGTAGCAAATAAAGCGGTTGCTGTGATTCCGCTATTTAAAAGTTTGCTTCTAAAGGACCATTCAAACTGTCGAGATAAAATGCTATGAAGCATCATCCCAAAAGCTATTTTTCTTATTTTTAAAGAAACCGAGTAACTTAATATTGTTACTTTCAAGATTATACTACTCCAAACTTTAATCTTCCGTTTTTTAAATGCTCACTTTTGTTTTGAAATTGAAAAGATTTTCCGATACAACAAATTTGAATTGTTTTCGAGGAAATGGGACGCAAAATTTAAATAACAAAAAAACAATCTATATATTTTGGGTGACTAGGATGACTTCCTCCCGAAAGACACTCATTTTCCGGAGAGTCATAGCTGTATGTGTATTCTAGAGTAATTGACTCTTTAGTTGATAGAATATTAAATATTAGGAGCTCTCATGATAAAGGGAATGCGCTGGTTAGGAAACAGTTTGTCAAGCATTTTGACTTCATTCACTTATGTATATGTACATCAGATTAGTATTGAAAATATAAAAATTATATATTATTATGAAGACATAATTAATTTTTCTAATTACGTACACATTGTAATTAGAGTTTTGTTTAGTTTTTACAATTAGATAATGAAGTTATATAATCAGCAGTACACAAATTTTAATTTTAGTAACAATGGATTATGATACAAAACCATTTTATATTGATTCAACCGCTGAAGAATTAAAATTCATTAAAGAGAAACTTGGAGAAGATGATGAAAGATTTAATAATACTGTAGCTATACTTCATGATTGGATGGCTAAACATCCCAATATGCCTAAAAATTATGGTAAATGTTTTTAAAATATAAATATAAATAGTTTAAAATTAATGCAGCAAGGTTTCGTTCATCTTAACCTTAGTTTCATATTTTTTCACGAAACATTTAGTGACGCTTTGCGGAACACTAGTAATTCCGTAATTCCTATGATATTGGATATTTTATATTGCATCTTTAATGGCCCAAAATTCATCTAAGGTCATTAGATTATCACCTGGGGCCGCCTGTACTGCTTCTATAATAGCAGAGTGCTTTGAGCACTCTGCTAATAAAAATATTATTCCCTCTTTCAATATCTTGAATCTAGGACATACCTTTCTTCCTGCAAAACACGTTTTCGAGGGTATACAGTTCCAAAATAAAATCGTTTCATCCACGTTAAATACTAAAGCCATAGTTTTCAATCATATTTCTTTTCTATAGGCACTAACTGCCTTTCCTCAAATACGGACGTTTGTTATACCACTTCTCTTTTCTTTGAATCAATCTAACCAGCTAGTGCTAGGAAAGTTTTTTCTTTTCTGGAAATTCATCATTGGCACTCAGTACAAACATCATTGGCACGCTTCCAAGGCACTTCAAGGCACTCAGTACAAATATTACAGAGAGGAATACGATTTTGGTTAGTCCTCGACAAACGATCGATTTCAATAATCTTTTCATATCCACCTTGAGCGAGTTTTGCTCATTAAGGTCAACTTGGTTAACTGGGCCCTAAATTTACATCACACAAACTTTATATATGAATATCCTAGTCAATTAAGCGCTTTTTAACCTTTTTTTATATATGTGTGCCAGGCAGAGATTAACCTTATATGTAGAAAGAAGATAATTGATCTTAGTTTTGTATATTTTTTGGTACATATATTTTTTTAAAATTAAGTCACTGTGGCCCAGTTACCGAAATATTTGGGGCAACTACGTTAGTGCAATCTACTTTCAACATTAGCACCATTATAAGTTTTCTGGCGAACTGGGACCACTCACACAAATTTATAAATTTTGTTTACAAATTTTATGGAAATCGGATCATTACTTTTGGAGTTACGGCAATTGTAAGCAAAAATGACAAACTGCTTAAAAAATGTACGTAATAGGTAAATGGACCAACGGGTTACAACACAAAAGCTTATTCTATTAAAAGCAACTATTTATAGATTGCATATCTCTTCATTTCAGGAATAATGTAAGCTCATCTTTTATTTTGTTGCTGTGGCTTATGAATAATTTGTATTATTTCCGATTCACCATAGGTAAGTTTATCTGGTTTGCTTGGCGAACGCCCCACGAAAACATACTACTTTTTTCCCATGTGCAGAATTTCTACTTTGTTTTCTTTCACCGCGAGTTCATTTATTGGATACGGTTCTGAGTTATACATTACTAAAATGTAATCTCCGTCGACAACAGCAATAGAGTTTTCCACGTCTTCTTCTGAAGATAACAACGAATCATCTTCAGAACTCTCAGAGTCAGAGCTCGGCGGATCTGCCATCATTTTTTCTTAGGCACTTGTGTTTTGGATTTACCTTTTCACGTAAGATCGTCCATTTTGTTTTAAAATTCTGATTCGTCTGAACTATCGTTCTCCAAATCTAAACTGGATTTATATTTTATATTTTTTCTTTTTACCTGCTTCCTTTGACTTTTAATGTTCTCTTTTCTACCTGCAATCTTTCTTCTTCCTTTCTTGGTTTAGATATTCGGGTGTTGTAATAAGCTCTACACCAGATCAAATTCTTCTTCTTTTTGTTTGTACTTCTCCAGATTCTGCTACAGTATTTCTTTAAGTAAATTTGACAGCAATGTCTCAAATGAAACGTGAGATGCGCTTGTTGATGGGGAGCTACTGTCTAGTTCTAGTTCTCCTCCTGTCGATGTGTCATTTACATCAGCTGACGATGTACTAGGCTGAGGCTGATTTGGATGAGACAGTACAAGTACTTCAGCTTCTTTGTTTCTATTGACTTCTTGGTCTGAAGAGGGCTCAAGTGTCACAGCTTCAATTTCAATATTCAACTCACTGATATTTCTGGGAACATTAGCTTTTTGTGCATCTTATTTTGCCAAATCAGACTTGGATCATTTTCAATAATATAAATACTAGTAGCTAAAACGCAAAATTGAACAAACAAAATTTTTGCAATTTGAAGAAAACAAACTTTTTAAGTTGTTTTTACGCGGATTACATCGTTGCCATTGACACAAAGCTTGGTCCCATCTGGTTTTCATGCTTTTGAAAACACCTGCATCCAATGGTTGTATGATGTGTGTGGAATGTGGAGAAAGTTTCAAAAAAACTACTCGATTCTGGATTCTACTTCAAATAACTCGCAGGATATGTGTGTAGCGTGGCCATCAAGTATTAACAATATAAGCGCTCTTTTGGTGCATTTGGTAAGAAACATTTCTTAAACTACCTCACAAAAATTGATGACACCATCCATCTTTTTCAGAAGCTGCATATTCAAGAACTTCCACTCTTGACAGACCATCCATTTATGCATAGTATCAAGAATTGACGCCAGTTTTTGTTCCGTCTCCAACCCTATTGCGTAACATCTCTTTCCTACACTAGATACAATTCCCCTTCCTTGTGATCCCTCAATGTAGTGTCGAAGCGTTGTTCTTGGAATATTGTAAAAAACAACAGCACCATAAACGATTTGTTTCGAATTGCCACATCATCTAAACCAGCCTGCAACTGTACTTTTGGATAGCGATTGTTGTCAGAGCCTTTTATAGTTTTCCTTTTATAATTTCTAACAATTACTTATCAAAACCATTACTTATAGAAAATAAAAAAATACATGAATTAAAAATAGAACTAGGGCCAACTTTCCCAGAAAAAAGCGTGTCAGTTTCCCAAACTCTTAAATTATTGGAGCAAATGGGCACCACTGGTTGTTTACCAGCCAGCAAAAAAACTAACCTCAAACTTTAGCAGCACTGCATGTAATAATGTTTTTTACGTATCTCTACATTTTTGTACTTACTCTACATTTTTGTAATTGCAATAATGTACTTACTATGGACTTAACAATGGCCTCCTGTTGGTTGATGCAAAGGTATTCTTAACAAATTTATTAAAATTGCAAAAATATAGCGTCATGCAAAAATATCTCATATTTATGCGAATGACTTGAAGGCCAACTAAATAAGAAGATGAAACCAAAGAATATTAAGAAGCGAAACTTGACAAAAATCCTATATAAAATTTATTTCCAACATGATTGACCTTGGTATTTAATTTGGTTCCAACTTTTAAATGCTTGCATTCTTTGCTGGGAGAGACAGAGTTGTCAATGTATTTAAAAATAAAACTGTTATCTTGTAGTTAAACTATTAACTATTATAAATTTTTGAAGTAATAATTCTAAAATATGCTTTACACACAATGTTTACTTTTGTTTAAGATTATACAGTAAAACTTGAAATGCATAAAATAAATAAAATGTTGCTGTAAAGAAAATAATGCTGATGCTGTAAAATGATGTTGTTATATTACAGTGTAAAATCTATAACATATTTTGTTTGTATATAACAATAAGTGCAAGAGCTTAGTTAATATACCATATATGTACATAAGTATTTTTGTTTTACTCATTTTT
>WYDF02071697.1:0-11429 GCA_009867245.2 Adranes taylori
GGCGGATGCCCGAAACCGTATATATATATATATATATATTTGAAATCTGTATCGCGAAATTGTGTTTTTATACTTTCATACTACTCTTGATTTTTTAAAAGGATGCCCATGACCAGTACCATAGTTAGAGCCTATATCTTAAATTTTTTTATGACCATCTAAATTAAATATACATACACTAACAATGATTTTACAATATTAGATACGGAAAAAAGTCATAGGAGCACATATTTTACATTTTATGTGTTCTATACTATTGTTGATACTGTTGAGCTTAACAAATGTTTTTTACAGTAACTGTTACGCTCCATGAAGCTCTTTACCTATACAAACGCCCTATCCCCTGTCCCTCCCCAATCGCTCACTGACTGGTTTAAAAATTATAACTAAATGAATGTTTAGATACACGGAATGTAAAACTTCAGACTTCCAATCTATGAAAAATGGGATGCCGAACATGTCCTTGAATTTTTGAAAGTCAGTTACAAAAGAGGTTTTTAACCTTTCTAGAATCACGAAATATTACAATTTTGCAAGTTTTTTGCAGAATACCCTCTTAACACATATCTCTACCTCTTAACAGTGCACACATATCTCTACCTCCCTAAAAAACGAGGTATATTATACAAATAACACTTTTGTTTTGCAATATAAAATTTCCCTAATCGATACATCAATCCTGATTTGCCAATCGGATAATCTTAAAGTTGTACTTCTACAATTCTTTTTGATCAACGTAGGAATAGGAAGCATCTTTAGGATAAAGTTGTTTAAGAAGAGTAATAGAACATGAATTTTAAATTGTGTTAAGTATATTCTCTAATAAATTAATATTTCTGAATTTAAATATTGAATGTATTTTTAAATATACTTTGAATACACAGTTTGACTCCAAATACAAAATCCTGAACTGTTTATTTCGCTAAATTTCGTTTTTGGAGAACGACCTGATGAAAACGTAATGAATTCTTCTTATAACGACAATTTTTAACTTTAAATTTGAGCTACAAATTTCTAAATTTTGGCTAAACACTTTCCTTAACCTCACGGAACTCAAGAGTTCCGCTGAACACCGGTTGAGAACCACTGATTTACAACATAAACTACAATTATGAATTCTATGTTTTTACAGAATGAAAAGACACCGGTAAAAATGCAAACCAGCCCCTATTCATTATCTCCATTAAGTCATAGTAGTCAACGTTTGCTGCGATCACCTCACAAAGCAACACGAAAAATATCGCGCTTACCATTCAAAGTACTTGACGCACCAGAACTGCAAGACGATTTCTATCTCAATTTGGTTGATTGGTCCGTACAGAATGTATTAAGTGTTGGATTAGGCAATTGTGTATATCTATGGTCGGCTTGTACCAGCCAGGTAATTATTTCCTTGATTTCATCGCTTACGAGCAATAACATATTTTTTTTGTCAGGTAACACGGCTTTGTGATCTATCAAGCGATAGTAATGCAGTCACATCGGTCGCATGGAACGAACGAGGCCATTTGGTGGCTGTGGGAACACATCATGGCTATGTCACAGTATGGGATGTGGCTGTCAATAAGCAAGTTAATCGATTACAGGGCCATACAGCTCGAGTGGGCGCGTTGGCGTGGAATGGAGATGTATTGAGTTCGGGCAGTAGGGACAGAATTATTTTACAAAGAGATACGAGAACACCACGTAAGTAGATCACAATCAAAATTAAATCAATCAAACGTAAATAAATTTAAATTTCTTTTAATTTTTTTAGCCAGTGTAACAGAACGGCGTCTCGTCGGCCATCGTCAGGAAGTCTGCGGCTTAAAATGGTCCCCCGATAATCAATATCTTGCATCAGGCGGTAATGATAATCGTCTTTATGTATGGAACATGCAAAGTCTATCGCCGGTACAAACTTACACCGATCATTTAGCAGCGGTGAAAGCAATTGCATGGTCACCACATCATCATGGATTATTAGCTTCTGGTGGTGGAACAGCTGATCGATGTATTCGATTCTGGAATACATTAACTGGACAACCAATGCAGTACGTCGATACGGGTATGTTGAAAATTTATAATTTTTGTAGTACTTCTACAAAAAACTAATACTTTTTGTAAATTGGGAAATAAGAAAACAATCATAGTTGGAAGTTATATGTTAAAGTTTTGACTGCTTTTCGGAACTAGATTGAGTAATGTTTTCCATGTCATGTAAACGGTCAAAACGTGTTCGGTTTCTCTAAATAAAGTCAAAAAACCGCTACAGCATCATAAAACATTAGATCGGGGTTTCTGTGTCGTCATTTTTTTCGCTTATTGAAGGGTTACATTGAGGCAGCGATCAACAACATCCTTTTCATTTGCTTTACCACCAACCACTGACTCATTATTAATAGGCATGTGGTTTCGCAATGTAGACGTTTCAATACATTCTGAAGAAGATTGAAGTTGATGGACAACTGTATCCCATTCATTCGGTGTTACTTCTTGCACTTCATCACCTATACTTCTCCGATGTGATAATTTAGTAAAACGAGTGAACCCATACTTTAGCCCATACTTCGCTTTTGTCAGTGATTTGACGTTAAATCAGGATTTACTAACAAGTCTTAGTGCATAAAGAATTATGAGGCCTGCTGAGAAGCTCTGCTCGATGGAGGAAATACTAAGACATCTTTATTACAGGAATTTAAAGTTCGTTGATCCATTGGTCTATTGTCTAATTTAGGTGTGTTAAGAGGAAAATAATTTTCATGTGGTCGAGTTCAGGCAGAATGGTACATGTTAAAGAGTTCTCACCCTTAAACATAAACGTTGATGTGGAAAGTTGTAAAAGATAGACTTTTCGTCAGCACTAAATGTCAACAAAATTGTAACCTGACATGAGTGATAGGTAGAATGCAATAATTATCATCAACATCGTTACTTTTCACAGTAATCCTTTTTTTTTAATCAGAACTCCACTCGGCGTTAGGTGTCGGCGCTCAACGTTCTTTCATCTATTCGGCCAGGAGCCGTTTTGTAATAGTTTTATTAACAAATCTATAATTTGTAGGTAACGGCATTTCAGAGTTATTACAAAAGACCACATACGACTTCCTATCATCAATATCGCGAATAAATTTCAGTTTAACACTAGCTTCGAGGCATGACACGGTTCTTCTTTTAGGGTCACGTACTAAAAATACGTCGTAAGCGTAGAAAATCCTGAATTAGACGTGATCAGGCGGTTTCACCTTCTGTCAAAAGAAGTTAATTGTTTGTGATGTAAACATTTTTTTTCACAATTCTATTACCATCTTCAGAGGTAATAGAGCTTAGAACTCAACGTTAATTTTCATGTAGACGTAATTTCGTGTTTACAAAACTACTCTTGACAAAAAAAAATCAATGTCTAGCCTTTCTATCATAAATTAATAACTTTCCCAAGGTCTTGTTCTCTGCACTTTATTAATTAATCATTTTATGTTATAAATCAAAATAAATGCATTCTGTTTAGGTTCACAAGTGTGTAATCTGGCATGGTCAAAACATAGTTCCGAATTGGTCTCAACGCATGGTTATTCACAAAATCAGATTTTGGTATGGAAGTATCCAAGTTTGACGCAGGTCGCCAAACTTACCGGCCATTCATATCGTGTATTATATCTAGCACTATCACCAGATGGTGAAGCGATCGTTACAGGTGCTGGCGACGAAACATTGCGATTTTGGAATGTATTTAGTAAAGCTCGATCGCAAAAAGAGACGAGATCCGTACTTAGTTTATATACTGGTATTAGGTGAATTGTTATTTCTGTGTTACACGCTTGAGTGAAGCAAACAAAAATTAATTGAACGCTGTGAAGTTGACGAAAGTCTAAGAATATTAAAATTCTCAGTTGTGTATGTGTTTTGTACGCATAAAAAATTATTTATGAGAAATATGGAATAATTTAAAAAGAATCTTTTTAATCATGAACTAAGATTTTTTTGACAGATGCACTGTTTAATTGAAATAATCTTTTTTCAGAAGTGTATTGAATGCTGTATGCGCTAAATCTGTAAAGATATTAAACTTAATCTTCAATCATATTCTGATGTGAACAAATCTGAAGTTGTACTAAAAACTCTTCATGGATGTGGTATATTTTACCATATCCATAAATTCGTGGTATATTTGACCTCGTTGCCACATTTTTATAATAGTTTCTAGCAAAAAATCTTAAATCATTTTGATAATTATTTGTTGAAATGCTAATTATGCTTTAGAATGGACCTAGTTCAGCCATATTTGCTGTATTAATCTGAATTTATGACTTCAAGATTATTTGCAACTGAACATTGTGTGATGAATTGGGTTAATCGAAAAACCACAGTTTTAAAGTTGATCTGCACTCTAACCCGAACTCAGTAAAATTCAGAATGAAACATAATCCAGACACTTCGTTTTATAATGTGTTATTATTACTAGCCAAAACTAAACTACTTTTCATATTGGTATCAATTTTAGCTTCGTCGTTTATTTCACAATGTTCGTTCAATTAATTTTTGAATGTATAAGTTTTAAAATCTTTTTAATTTTTTATAAAACTTCATACCAAATTATTTATTTCGAACTAATCATTTGTACTAATAATTTAGTAATCATATTTTTTGCAATTATTTTATAAACATAAAACTTTAATCTCAAATAAGCTTTATGTTTATTTAATCAGATTAATGTCCTTTAGTGAAGTATATTGTTTACTCCTATTTTACAATTTTTCTTATATACCAAATGTTATACACAGGTTTTATAAAATCAGAGACTAAAATATTCTAAATTGAAAATAAAAAATCCTGCTTTCTATGGAACCCTAAATCTAACACATTTTCAATTTTATTATTGCGAAAGACTGAACATGCATGCTTCTCAAACAAATTTTACCATTCTGGAGTATACGATTCTTGATGGTAAAATCTAACAATTCTATTGCGATTCTGGGTTATAAATTTATCTAAATCATCTCGGCATATTTTATTAATTTTTACACGGCATTTTTCTTCTTTTCATTTACGTAATTATAAAATGAAAATAATTTAAGAATTCAAAATTTGGAAAAAGCTTTTATATTCATATTTAAGATTTTTCTTGTATTTACTGCTTTGAAATTAATCGTCAGTAGGGATATTAGGGCCGTGCTTACTGACGGCTTATGACAGTGCATTTTCATCGAAATTATAAATTTGATCAGGCTTCTTTTGCAGTTTTAAGTTTTCAATCAGCTTCGTAATACATCATACAAATCATAAACCCAGACTAAATCAGATCTCACGTGCTACATACATTTTTTTTTATGATAAAGTCTACGCATATATGACGATAATCAATCAGATTCTGATGATTGGTTTAAAGCTTGTAACCAAATTCTTTCTTTATATACTACCACCCCGCATCAAACACATTTTCGCAAGAACGTCCAAACCAGTGCGCCTTTATCGAATTAAAAAAAATGTATGGCGCCACCTCTTGCAGACAGTCGGTTGTTAGTTGCCATTTCTTTTTAACTTTCGGTGGTCCTAATCGTAGGAATTTGCTAGTGGCTGATGTAGAAATGCCGGCTTCTACAGAGAGTAGATCTATATAGAAAAATCCTCGATGTTAGTTATTACCTAGTATTATATTTTCCCTCATTAGCAGATTTGCTCTAATTTGTATTTTCGATGCATTCATTTTCACATCTACAGTCCATTCTATTACGCCGACGCAGTTCACCAATCCATTTTCCTCAATATCTTAAGACATCATCATCTCTCGTTTTGTTTGGACCGATATCTCCATTCACTTAATGTCTGGCAAAATTGATTAAGATATTTGATAATATAAAGCAAAAGCTCTGACTAGTCTATTCGGATTTTTAACATCTCTATCATTGCTTCTTCAGCCATGATAAAGTGTCTGGGCTAGAGATAGGCGCAAATATTCCAGGAATGTGATTCAATTACCGTTTTTTTTTCGACACTGGGCCATGATGTTTGAAGTGAAGTACCCTTACCCCAAATGCTTCTGGCTGGCAACAACCATCCTCAGAAGATTCAGAAGAAAATTTATCCTTTTTAAATATAAAAGAAAATAGTACCTTTAATTTTGTCTCTGATTTTAAAATTGATTTTGACTTAAACCACTATGATTTTCTTACAAAGATTTCACAAATATTGAAATCGTCTACTTTTTGATCAAACATTTGTAGTCACTAATTTTTTTTTTTGTCTTTTACAATAATCATACTACTTTTTACGGCTTTATTTGTTGTATGTGCACTCATTATTATCAGAAATATTTTAATAGAAAATATTTTTTTAACAACCATTTACATACAATAGTTTTTATACAAGGTTATATTTACAATTATATTGTTCATTTATATTATACATGTATATTTCCGTGGTGAAATTAATTTTTCTTGGAAAATGTAGAAAATATCAAATAGATAGTTTTTCATTAATAAAACTATCAAGTTTTTAAGAATTTAAGTTTCAAGTTTTTAAGAATTTAAGTTTTTAACCATAAAAACAATAATAATATTAAAATTTCATGTTCATGCTTTCTTCAGTTTTGGAAATGAATTTGTTTTAATAATAAAAAAAATACGAATATGATAATAAAATGGATTCAATTCATATTTACCAAACATGTTCTTGAATTAAAGTTTTATATAGAACTCAAAAATATGAATTTGTAGACACTATGACCTCATCCAATTTTTCGTCACTGCACTTAAAATTTAATTTATTAATTTATACTGAAGCAATTAAATTTTTATCTACAGGTACCATTGAACTCTTACAATTATATCACCTAACTGTAAATATTTCTACATATTCATGAATTTTGAATAATTAATATTTTTTCATGAATTTTTCATAGATTTTTTCGTAGAGTTTGTTGTCATGAAACAAACTTTTACGTGGTTATTGATCCTACTTTGCATAAAATTAACAAAGGTCTTTAACCGTTTTCCATTTTGTAAATTCAAACAGGTTTCAGTGTTTTAAGCTTTTCAAAATTCTTGTGTATTAATTCGTGTAACCTTAAATGTGTAACCACTTTTCACATGTCTTTAGTATCCTTTGTCGACGGTTCTGACATATTTTTGTCAAGTGGTTCTGAGAATGACTCATTTCTTTTCTCCTTTTCTTTAATTATTTCATCCGTCGAGAAGTTACAAGACTTGTTAAAAAAAAAATCAAGTACAGGTACCTTAATCAAGTACCTTAAATTGTAACCAATTTTCACATGGCTTTAGTATCCTTTGTCGCCGTTGCTGACATATTTTTGTCATTTGACCAATCAAGTGATTCTGAAAATGACTCGTTTCTTTTCTCCTTTTCTTTAATTATTTCATCCGTAGATTAGTTACAAGACTAGTTAAAAATAAAAATCAAGTAAAAAACGGGAAAAGCAAATAGGAAAAATTTTTAATAAAAAGAAATTTTCTTTAAAAAAGGCGAGGTTAAATTCTTGGTGGAATTATTAATGAAAACATTTGTTTCTGATTTTTAAATTATTTTCTGATGACCAAGATTCTTGTGTTATTTTAAAGCTAATTTGAGAAATAGTTTACGTTTTTGTGATATTGTGTTCATTATAAAATATAGTATTGTACAAATTAATTTAATTTTTAAATATTTAAGTTACTATTAAGAATAGTAAACACTTAATTTCTTGATCGTACCGCATATTTCAAATATTTTAGATTATTCAAATCAAAAGTTTGTATGTATTTAAACAAATTATATGAAAGAGTATTCGCATATTTTCATGCACAAGCAACGATTTCGTTCAATTTGACTTCCAAAACAAATCTAGACAATATTTTATAAAAGAATTTTTGTATATTTTGTTTTTAAAAACATATTATAAACTTTTTGTCTGGTGTTATACTTAAATTGAACTTAATCGTACATTATTACAGGTAATAGAAAAATTATAAATATGGAATATTTTATTTACTGAAAGTTGATTCAGGTTTAAAACCATTCTACATGAATGATTTTCTATTTTATATATGATATGCAATATGTACATATTTTGGAGAAAATAAATTTATTTCATAATTTTCTTTTATTTTGATTTGAAAATGTGTTTGTCATTAAGTGCGTCAGTATAAGTGCCTCAGTAATTTATTGATGCATAAGATTCACGCATACATCGATAACCATAATCTTCACAGAACCACTAAATCTTTTCTTCCATACACTCTACCTTATTTTCCTTTATTTATCCTCCAAACGTTATTTTATTTACTTCTCCTTATCCGCCTTTTAAGATATCCTTTATTGACGGCCTGATTTTCTTCACTATAGAAGTATCAAATTGAAGAAGAGGATTTATTTGTGGATAATGGTGGATGCATGATAGGAAACTGGAGTGGAGCGATAACATTCAGAGGACGCGGGGAGAATGAAATTTTTAGGATGTATTTCATTATTATGTAATTGATATTAGTGGTCATTTCTATATCATTTGGGAGAAACTGGATAAGTCGATTTATCACTAAAAAAGGATAGCTGCTACAATTCCTACCAAAAATGGATTCTTTAAACATTTCAAGGATATTTCTGAA
This sequence comes from Adranes taylori, assembly GCA_009867245.2. Lineage (NCBI taxonomy): Eukaryota > Metazoa > Arthropoda > Insecta > Coleoptera > Staphylinidae > Adranes > Adranes taylori. The sequence continues at coordinate 8,577 of WYDF02071697.1, forward strand.
TAACAATTTTTTTTTCGATGTATAAGCCGCAGAAAACATTGTCTGATGTATTGATCACATTTCTAGTTAAACAATATAAAGTATTCGGACAGCAGAGTGCTTTAAGAGGTGGTCCCTTTAAATAATTTTTGGATACATGATTTACATTGTTTTTAAAGAATAATGGAACTGTTTCATTGTTTAACGATTTGAAGCATCAGGGCCAAAATGTTTTAAGAGATGCCTCTTAAATGTTTTGATACTTTATTCACATTTTTTTAAATAAAAGAGAATTTATTGTTTGTTGAACTATTCCAAGACAGCACAATGTTTGCATAGGTGCCTTCAAATAACTTTTGGATACATGATATACATTTCTTTTTTAGCAGAATGTTTTAAGAGGTGCTTTCAAATCAAATCATTAAATGATCAAATTTCTTTTTTAAAGAAAAATGGATCTATGATGATATAACGATTTTAACTATCAGGGTAGTAGAATGTGCCTTATACATTTTTTGATACTTTATTCACATTTTTTTAAACAAATTCAACAAAATAAACATTGATTGTTGAACTATTTAAAGTATCAGGACAGAATATTTTAAGAAGTGCTTTCAAATAATATTTGGATACATGATTTAAATTTCATTTTTAAAGAATTTTTTTCGATGTATAAGCCATAGAAAATATGAATTGTCTGAGGTAATCAAATGAGATAATTTTTGGATACATAATTAAAATTTCTTTTTTAAAGAATAATGGAACTATTTGATGATTTAACGATTTGAAGTATAGGAGAGCAGAATGTTTTAAGATGTGTCTATAAATTTTTTGATACTTGATTCACGTTGAACTATTTCTAGTATCAGGACACCAGAATGTTTTAAGAGGTGCCTTCAAATAATTTTTGGATACATGATTTATATTTCTTTTTAAAGATTTGAAGCGTGAGGACAACAGAATATTTTAAGAGGTGCCTTTATAAATTGTTTGATACTTGATTCACATTTTTTTAATACTTGATTCAGAATTTATTGATTGCTGAACTATTTAAAGTATCAGGACAGCAGAATATTTTAAGAGGTCCATTATATAATTTTTGAATAAATGATGTACCTTGCTTTTAAAGAAAAATAGAACTATTTGATTGTTTAACGATTTAAAGCATCAGGATACCAGAATGTTTTAAGAGGTGCCTTTAAAATAATTTTTGGATACATGATTTACATGTCATTTTTAAAGAAAAATGGAACTATCTGATTGTTTAACGATTTGAAGTATCAGGACAACACCATGTTTTAATAGGAGCCTATGAATTTTTTGATACTTCTTTTAATAAAAAGGAATTAATTGATTGTTGAAATATTGAAAGTACCACGGAGCGGAATGTTTTAAGAAGCATTTAAATAATTTTTGGATATGTTTTAATTTTTAGATGCATGATTTAATTTCTTTTTTAAGAAAAATTGAACTATTTAATGATTTAACGATTTGAAGTATCAGGACAGCAGAATATTTTATTTTATTAGCTGCCTTTATGAACTTATTAGATGCTTGATTCACATGTATTTTGTTTAATGAAAAGGAATTAATTGATTGTTGAACTACTTAAAGTATTAGGACAGTAGAATGTTATGACATTTGTACATAATTTTTGTATAAAATGTTTGAAAAGAAAAATGGAATACAAGTATCAAATTTGAAGAAAAGGATTTATTTATGGATGTAGCATTCTGCCTCCTTAAAAATGACGTCACACCTTAAATTATACTTTAATTATTTGCACCCAATTTATGTCTTAACCTGTTTAACCGGCATCGTACTATATAACAATGTTAAACAGAACTGAATTAATAAATTTAGAATTGCAGTTAATTTCATTTTATGCCGCAAATAAAGGAGGGCTACAAACAGTCCTCTACAAAAACCTAGCTGACAACTATTAAACTTTTATCATGGAATTTGCCGACAAAACCGTACGATGCCAGACAGGTCATTCTACGTTTTGAGATTGAAAAAGCCATCAGTGAACTGAAGATGTAAAATCTCCTAGTGCAGACGGCATTACTGTTGAAACTCTTAAAAGATTAAAATTATACTACTTGTAGGACTCTACTTATACTACTTGTATATGTCCAAATACATATGAATGGAACCTCCCAATGACTACCGAGTTATATGACAGTACTGCTCATTCCTAATGCAAGCAAGAGCCTTCTCCAAATGATCAATGACATACTAACTTTTTTTCTGAAATAGTTGAGAATGCGGGCTTATCACTGGAAAGGGCACAAGAAACTATGATGTGTACAAGGAAAGGACATTAGGAATGTAGTATATGCTTAGGACTTGTATAAAGGGTAATATACTTGATCATTTCTACTCAATTTATATTTCATTTTCTTTGATAGGCATCGTATTATATCACAATAATGTTATGTACAATTAAATGAACGCGTTTAAAGTGATAAAAGAACTTCAACACATGGCACTCTAGGGCCTCCTACACACCGAACTACTCCGGGCTAATTAATAGAAAGATAAATTAACAATTGGTAAATTATTGTGAATATTACATGCTATTTGGTTGGTGTTAACCAAACCCAATAGTGTTGGATTTATATCTTCCATCAGTCTTGGATGTATGCAGTGTCGCATGTATATGCAATGTTGGGCATACATACACCCAACAGTATTTGGTCGTAGTAATATCGATACGTAAGTGTTGGAACGTTATAGTGCTGACTGATTTTTTTTAAATATCCGTGTAATATGAAAACCTATAATAATAATTAATTTTATAAAATATATTAAACAGTATAAATTAAACCATTTTATTTTGTTACTTTATTTTTATCAGATATTTACAAATCT
>WYDF02071708.1:0-11429 GCA_009867245.2 Adranes taylori
TATATATAGTCATGTTAATTTAAGCGTGACTTCGACAAGGTGACTTAGACATAAGGGGAACTAGTAGAAAGGATAGTTTCCTACTACTTTAATTAATTCGTGAAACTAATCGCAACTTACTACCCACGGAATTCGTAAGGTAGTTAGTAAATTCTAATTTACACTAATATTATATTCAGACACTTTATTTAATTGGGACAGGCATAAACAAATAAAAGAATTTCAATTTCATCAAAGAATTGCCATTATTCAAGCATCCCGCGATTCACTATACTTTTAGGTTGTTTATCATTAGGAAAAATTTCGTCATTAACTGCTACTCAATGCTTTGCATTCTGATTTTATTAGTGCAATTTCTCCTACAAATTCTAATCCTCGCTACACAGAGCTTCCTACAAATTTACCTCTCCTATACTGAATAGAATTCAATTCCTAATAAGGTGTTATGACTCGATACACATTATCCCACTCCTAATTAAAGTAACAACATTACCACACTCCTAATTCAAATGACTTAAAGTATTCGGTATAAGCGTTTACTCTACTTAATCAATAATCGAAATGAAAGTATGTCTGAGTCAAAATGCACTAACTAAAGGAATTGCAAACGTGAAGATGTAATAATTTGCGTCAAAAAGCCATAATCGAAATCCGAGTATGTCTGAATTATAATGCAATGTTTAAATTATTAAGTAAATGCGGTATTCCGTAACGTTTAGTTGACATACTAACGGTGAATTCAATTCAATACGATACTCCAAATCAGTATAATATATAACATTTTAACTTATACTACTAATTAAATTGAGAGGAAACAATGCTTAAAGAACTAAAACATTTCATAGAATTTAGTCATCTTGAATAATTTAGATGACTTAAAGAGTATTGAAAGATGAATCAAGATTTAGGCTAGTCATCCGCGTTAGAAAATTATATATTTTACTTGTTTGGTAGGGACACATTGTTCTAAAGTAGTAGTTTTCAAACTTTGTCGTCTAACGGAACTCTTAGGTTATATTAATAAAGAAACCTTTATTGGCATTAACTAATCTTTTACAATCAGAAAAAAAAGTTAAAACAAAACATTATTCTTCTTAAACCTAGCAAAATAAAATTACAAAAAAAAACAACAACATAAAAAAGATAAGACAAAATCAATAAAAAAAACTTCTTCACCCACTGGCACAGCGGAAGAAAAAAAAAATGAGTATGGTATATTTTTTCTTCTTCCCCTTATTTCTCCCTTTTCTTTTCTCTATCTTTCCATTCTAGTTCCACACATTCTCTCACCCAATGTTCCCACAACACATCATTCATTCCACATATTTTGCATTTTCTTTTTTCTTCTTTCATCCAATACCTGTTACCTCTCTCCTCACTGCCGCATCTAAACCTAGCAATCATCCTCTTCTCATTCCGGCATATCCCCCTCTACCTTTAAAGCTTTATATTTCCTATTATATCTACAATTCCTAATTCTCTCCTCCCTCTCCTGCCCTTCCACTCCCTCTAACGTCCATGTTACTTCCGTCTCATATTCCTTTACCCTATTAAACCATTTTTCCATCGACCATCCACACTTTTCATACATCTTCTTCCTCTCCACCACCCATTTATTCCCCTCTCTCCTATTCTTTTCTTCTTTTAATATACACATATACACCGTTTTAACCGTCCTCTCATCTTCACCTAGCAGCACCTTTCGTTCAAACTTCATCATCTTTTTAACCACCTGTATCCAACATTTCCACTCTTTTAATTCCACATCTAATAATCTTCTTAGGTACTTTATCCCCATTCTTTCTATTTGCTCCCATTTCTTCACTGCCCATACTTTCGCCCCATACATTAATATATTTCTCACACATACATTGAATATATTCTTACAGTCACCAAATATGTCCGTCCATACTTTACTTAACCTCACTACTGCAGTTTCCGCTTTTCTTACCAACATTCTCACATGTTCCCTTCCACTTCCGTTCCTACTTAACATATACCCTAGATATCTGAACTCTTTTACACATTTAATCACTCATTTTACAAATATATCTTTCTGACTATACCTTTCTCCTTTTTTACACACCATTATCTTGGTCTTTTTGACATTCAAATCCATTCCCCTCTTCTCCATGTACCTACTCACCCTTTCAGTCACCTGTTTCATCTCCTCGCGAATCCCTGCCATACATACGATACCATCTGAATAAGTAAGTGATCTAAGTGTCTTATCACCCTAAGGTTGTACTATAAATATATTAAAATATAAATATACTGTTCTAGACTATGTACTTACACGATTACAAAACGAGTTAAATAATTTTGTGAATAAAAGAATTCAACTAATACAGATATAAGGTGGTCATAAAGGGGGTTCTAAGGGATTCTTAATCGAAATGGGTGTGTCTCAAAGATGTAGCATAGGGCAAATTTTCTTCCTAAACCTTTCAATGATTTTACTTCAAGTGAGTAGAGTGTTTTGTTCGCACGTGATGCAACCACAGTGGGAAATAACATGCAAGATGTTGGGTGCTCAGCAATAATTCATCTCGAACAAACTTAAATCAGAATAAAACATCTAAACTGATCTTCTCAGTGAAAAATAAGAATAATCATATTGAGTTAAAATATTGAAGACTACTTATTGATCCGGTCCTAAAATTTCCTTTACTATACATTAAAGAAGCACTAATCTGGACATCACATAGCAATGTTCACGATACGACTCGCTTAATAAACACTACATTAAGTTTAAAAGGCCTACTTCCGATTTCAAAGAGACACCAAATATTAAATTAAAAGATCTAAAGACTTAAAATGTAATAAAATAATTGCTATTTCTATCTCCTACATATTTTCCTTGTTCGTCTAGTCCACACTAATAATAGTATCAAGAAAAAATGAACCTGTAGGACTAAACGTTAACCTGCCAGAAGTTTAATAAATAATCCGATTCTAACTTACCAAAGTAGCCTGCTCCCTTCTATCACAGAATGTTTCCAAGTGTTCTTGCACTTCAAGCATGCCATAACGTATAGATTCAGTCAGTCGAGTATTAATTAGCGAAGCAGTATTAAACCATATAAAGTGAATCGGTAATATTCTATGTGATATGATATCTACCATTGAGGAGAGACGTCCACTGATCAATTTTACAGTTGCATTATTTACTGATTGAGAAAGGTAGATGCATGCTTCACGAGTTATACTTATCGTTGAATTGGAAATGCTCTGTAAATGTGAAATAATATCAATGTAGATATGTAAAATTTAATTAGTAAAATTTGGCTAGTACGACCACGAAAAAAATTTTTGTGTAATTTCGGCCACACGCACATTTGCAATAATGCAATAAACTAGCTTAAAAAACGAGGTCAGAGTAGATGAATCCATTTCTGGCATAGGCGGTAACCTTCATCAGTATCCTCTGCTTCCAGTGGCATCATTGTCATCAGTTAATGAAAACCAATTACTCTGCGTACTTCACCATCTGGCTTGTTTAAACTAATTTGAAATATCTCTATATAATGTACACAAATGCATTATTACAGAGATCTATAAACGTGATGGCCGTTAATGAAATAACATCTGAAGTGAGATAAACTGTTATGAGGCGCTAATCCATTTCCACAAACGAGATGATAAATGAACTTTAACAATATTTTTGCATTAACCTCTCTAATTCATCTCTATGTATTAGCCCACGCTGTAAGAATGAAATAATGTATGAATGATGTATTACTTTAATTGTATGTATCACTTTAAGACAGTAAATAAAGATTATTTATTAATTTGACAAGTTAATCATTTCGACAACTGCATATTGACTTTGAAAAACACCCAAGTAGCTTAAAAATCTAAATTTAAACCCCGAGTTTCTTAAGCTAGTTGAGTACTATTCAACACCATTCACCAGTCGTAGCATAAAACTAAATGATACGCCCAACCATCACATCTAATAACAGCGAACCTATTTTCATTTCAAAACTAGCGAATGCGCACCCCACCGCTCGCCATCTTATATTCTGTTCTGTTGTACATAAAAATTGAAAATGAGTTTAGGTTTTTCCCTAATAACAGAATAATTAATTTTGGTATAACTCGTCAATTTTTCACTAAATAAAATAGTTTGACATTTAGTTATAGATTTATAGTTAAATCAGTACATTCTATAATTCTAATAACTTATATGTAATTTTATTACATCTAAGTTATTACAACATGTGATTTTATTAGATGTAGATTATTACATACACCTAAGCCAGACTATCAAGCTTAAATAATAATGAACCACGATTACAATCTTACCCGCACTAATTTCTGCAGTTGATGGAAAAGACCAAGAGAATTTTCTGGTGCAACTGAATTTGTTTGTACGTATGACGTCCAATTTTCCACAGTATCACTACGCGTTATAGGTCGTAAAGCCATTAATCCAGATATGTTCGGTGAGGTATTGCAAGGTGTAACATCGCCTAGATCGCCCGCACTCGAACCGCTAAAATTTATATATATATATAATACACACATTATAGAATAATAATAAAAATGAAGTCATTACGAATGTATTTTTTCGGTCTTCCTAAATGTAACAATTTCTTACTTAAATTATTGCAAAAACAAATGGACAAATGCACAAATCATACAATCTATTTTATTTCAAATACAGGGTCCGAGGAAAGTTCTGTTACGTTACCAGCTTCCAAGTCGGTGTATCTGTCAAATTGTAAATGACAGCTGTTGACAATTTGGCAAATGGCATTTCCTTTTATTCTCAACAAGCACGCAAAAGGATTAGTTTCTAACGCGTATCATTTTCATTTTTTCGATAATGGAGTTGAAACAGTGTGATTTCGCTCTAGTTAGCTGCAAATGTACAACCAGTTATCGTTCGTAAACTGTAACAATGTTTGTGTATCGCAACATATTGCGTTACAACGATACCAGCAGCGGTACAGATCGCCACCCAGTCGTTCAAAAAAAGTTGGCAACAAGCAAAGAAATTGCGCTTACTGTGAAGAGCCAAATTGAAAGAAATTCATGACGCAGTGCAACTAAAATGGTAAAAAACTGCAAATATCCAATTGGAGAAGCGTCCGACACATACTGAAAAATGAACTTCAATTGAGGCAGTACCAGATGCAAAAAGTTCATTATCTTGAAGAAGCGATAGTGTAAGCAGCGACTAGAATGAGAAATAAAGCTGATGACCTTGCACAAACATCATTTTTTTCGGATAAAAAACTTCCACATTCAGCCAAAGATAAACAAACAAGACGATCGTATTTGGTGAAAGAGTAATTCAAGCAATAATCTGAACATTCGTGGCCAACCAGATCACAAAAACCTGCAAATGGCTTGGTATGGGCCCCAGTGTCTGCCAAATATCGCTCTCCGCTGTTTTTCGTCGTCCGTGACGGAACGGTTACTCCAACTGAGTACCGAGAAAAGATGTTGGAAGGTGTATTGTAGCCGTGCGTGCGTAAATAATTCAGTTTCGAACCGCTCCAACAAGACTCAGCACCGGCTCACCGAGCCAAAGAGAACTAAACGTTTTAACAAAAAATTGTTCCACACTTCATTTCCGAGAAACAATAGTCCAATGGATCTCTCCATTGGATTCGCATCGGGTGAATCCACCAACTATTGTTTCTCGGAAATGAAGAGTGGAACTATTTTTTGTTAAAACGATTAGTTCTCTTTGGCTCGGTGAACATGTGAGAGGCCAGAGTGAGAGTATGGACGCGTTGAAATGAGAGTATGGACGCGTTGAAAGCAACTCTTCGTAGAGAACGGGTAAAGATTCCATACCGGCACGTTTCTGCACCTTGCAACTCATTTATTCCCAGAGTGCAGGCATAATCAAAGTAAAAGAAAACCAAAACAAACAATGAGCTGGAATTCATTGATTGCATTATACTTTCAATATTTGGTGTAAATTTAGAATAAAAATTTCAAAAAATATAGAAGTTAAGGCGTTTCGAATCTGTAACAGAACTTCCCTCGGAGCCTGTATATTGCTGAAAAATTTCACTATTAAACAAAATTACTGGTTACATAATATAAAAGAGGCATTAAAGAACGAGCATAACAACCCTTTAGTCATAATAGTTATATTAGAAAATAAAAAATATACAAAAGAAAACAAAAAAACCAATAATGTTAGGTGATAACTAGTAAGTAACAAGATTTGGAATGCACTCTACAGAAAAGACTAATTTACTTGTATTAGATTTATTTGTGATGTGCCATAAATTTTAAGAAAGTATTAGTGTTTTAAATATACCTTGTGTCAGATCTAGCACTTGTAGAATCCTGTCTAACTCGAGCCGTTATTAAACTCAAAGAATTAGGTGGAAACATAGAACTAGCAACATTGGAGCTATTATCAAATTCTGGTGCGACTGGTATTTCATCTAAAGGCGATTCCGATCCAATCTCATCATCTGATGATTCTTCCAACACAACTCGCTGAATATAAATAACAAATTTGATTTAATGAATAATAAGGTTCAAGTGCGTTGGAGTGTAAAATTCAATCAATAAAATCATAGTACTCCTACTCCAAAATAAAATCAACGTTTATTAAATATCGTAACGCGTTTCGGGGTATACAAGTGCCCCATCTTCAGAGTACAAGAAATAATTCCAAAAAATATTCAAAAAAGACATTATATCAAATACAATACATAAACAAAATTTTCAATGTGATTTTACAATTAAAATTTATAAAAGTAATATCCAATGAGTTGAAGAGTGAATTGTTTCGTTTATTAAAAACATACTAATAAAATATTTAACAAACAACTATTTAACAAACAATTAATTTGTGTATAAAAACTTTTTGTTTTTTGAAATTTTGTTATTGAAAAAACATAATCAAACAATTAAATAACTGACAAATAAATTTAATGTATAATAGAATTATTACTTCTAAGTGGAGTGTAATGAAATTGAAATAAGTTATAAGTAAAAACATCAAAATGAAATATCTTTAGATCAATGAACTTTACTGAAACTTCAACAAATAGGCGAAAGAGCACATTATAAATAACTGTCATCAACAAGAATCGATTACATAATAGCGAAAGAAACATAATATCACATAAATTAATAACCCGAAAATTAAAACTTCTACAAAGTAAATAAAAATTCTGAATGCCACACAAGCATTTTGTTAAAACCCGCCTTTACATCCTCTCAAATTATTCCATCCATAAATTACATCCCCTCAAGTATTGCCAAATGTTTTAATATTTTCATTTTGAATTTAACATGTTTCATTTTAAAGAATAAAACCATAATAATTATAGCAAACTATTTCATAAAAAACTAACAGTTTAATATCGCAAAATAATTTAAGACGCAAGTACGTAAGATAAATAATTCAACGAGTAAATAAGCTATTTATAAAGACCAAATCTATATAAAATTTATATATCTTTTTATATAAATTTTGACAATAAATTCACATTATCAAAATCTGTTTGTTTATTTAACAGTTTATTCATGTCTGTATTTTTATAATATGAACCTGCTCCAAATAATGAGTCAAACATGTTTTGTGACTGATATGCAGAATCTTCGCATCGTTAATCACATCAAAATCCTGATTAAAAAATAAAATATGTTCATCAAACACAGATTTTTCAGGCCGATTTAATCTTATCGCACTAAAATGGTCTTTAAATCTTAAAGCGAACTATCTATTGCTTATACCTATATAAAACATGTCACACGATTTACAATTTAATGGATAGACAGGTGTTTGACAATTCAAAGGCAATTCAAAGGTCAAAGGTAATCTTTATTATCCATCATTGTAGCAAACATTTTGTTTTTAGAGCTAGTGTTTATTGAGCATTAGGATGATTATTTGAATTAAATGGTATTAAATTATTCGTGAAAGTACCGTTTGCCTAAAATTTTTAAATCTAATTCATCATGTATTAACACATCCAAAACCGGAATCACATTGTTGGAAGGAAATTCATGTATGAACTGTATGTTATGAGTTGAATTAAAAGAGTTGAATTGATCCTTAATTAACAGAGCATCTGCCTCATTACCCTCAATAATACACAAAATATAATCGACATATCTTTTATAGAAGCAAATGTTCAAAATAAGTGGGTGGTTTCAATAAAAAATTCTTTCTTTCAAATTCTTCATAAAAATTTCCGCTACCAACGGGGAGAGGTAAGACCCCATCGCCAAACCCTCCATCTGTCTGTATAATTTGTTATTAAATAAAAAAAATTATTGATTCAAACATAATTTCACCAGATTAACCAAGAATTCAATTTCCTCATCAGACAAGTTTGAAGACACTAGTAATTGATTGACTAAAGATAAAACTTCACTGATAGGTACCGATGGAAAAAATTCCTCACATCCAAAGAAAATTAAAATGGTGTACATTTATATGAAATGATTCTAATTATGTGGTTAACTCTAAAGAATAGATTATATTAAATTTTAACATCAATAAACGTTGATTTTATTTTGGAGTAGAAATACTGTGATTTTATTTATTGAAATTTGATTTATGTAACTTATTGTAACTGATTAATATATAATAAGTTATTAAAAAATAATTAATTACATTAGAAATAAAAACAGGATTCTAGCCAATTCATATTAATTGATGTAAACTTACTTTTCGTACAGTTAAAACAGGCGTTTGTTCACTGATGCTATCTTCCAATTGTTTGACACTTGGATGTACTTCCTCGCCCTCACTTATTGGTCGTCTTCTTACACCCCAGTTGAAATTATCTGTGCTTTCGCCCTGAAAAAATAATTATAATGAAATAACTCAAGTATGACATGGTGAAATCATTTTGATCCCAATAATACTAACTTAAAACAAAATTAAAGATCAACTAACTTCAATAAATATATTAAAATGTCTGTTAACGTAATTAATATATTATGTAATAGACTAACTTGTTAGAGTAATTAACTTAAAATCAGTAACACTTACCTCTATACTTTCGCTTTCATATTCAAGGAAATCAAAGTCCTTAAATACACCAAAGTCAGCAGTAGCTTCTTCTCTACGTGAACCGCCACTAAGATCATTGTTTCCAGCAGATACTTCTTCAGTACTTGAAGCCATACTTGATTGACGTTCGAGTATATCTGAACTTTGGCTGAATATCACCTAAAATTTTATAATAAGACAATATGTGTATAATATTGTAATAGTCTAATAATATCTTGTTACAATAGAAACAGATTATAGACACTACACACAATGTAAGAAAGTTAGCTAACAATATTCTAATATAGTTAGCTAACAATGCATTTTTCATGAGACATCTTATATTCATTTAACATAGAATTTATATAAGAAAATATACAATGCCTAAATCAGAAACATTCTAGAAAAGGAACAAAATCCACTACCTTTTGCATAGATTATATATATAAATTAATAACAGTTTAAATGTTCTAAGGCCATTGTCAGATACATAGACTAGTGAAGTAGACAAATTCCGGGTACTTTCTAGAGAGAATTTATATCACGCTAATTTCTATAAATTAGAAAAGCTTTTCACAATATAAAAAATAGATGATACAAAGATTACTGTTTCATACAAATTAAAAGAAAGCATGACAAACTACAAACAAAACAATACTTAAACTTAATAAAAACAAAACAGACTAAAGATCAAACATTTAAAATGTTTGTTATACTTTAACCATTTAAGACAAAAAAGATGCTCTTCTAGCAAAATTGATTGAAATATAAAATAAAAATAGGTGCACTTATAGAAATGTCTAAAGTCTGAATAATCTACAACAAAAAAGTCGCGTTTGTGTGCATCTTATTGATTTACCTTCGAATAAATTGTACTAATATCATCCTATGAAGTCCCATGAGAAAAATAGAAAAAAAAAACATAAATTATAAATGTTAACAAAATATTGAAGATCATTCACATGATAATAATATATGTATGTACAAAAAAAGAAGAAATAAATTTTATAATATATAAATGAATTGGTAATGATGGATGAAAAAAATACTTATAAAAGATATTCTTAAAACTTACAGATGGACTCTTTGGTAATCCAACTCGTTGACCGCATGTAGTTAAAAGATTTACTAAACATTCTCTCACACGACCCTGTAAGAATAAAGAAACTACAAATAATTTAAAATCAAAACATTGAAAGGAATAAAATAACGAAGCATCAAATGCATTTCTAAATCTGCCAAATTTTATTTACTAATTTAGGTATTCATTTATGTGATAGCTTATACTAAATAAAAGAAACTTGTAACAGAAAACAAACCCGCTCAAATTAAATACAAAACCTATATCTGCTTATGAAGGGTTTGTATATGTAAGATCACTGGTTAAACAATTGTCTTCTAGTTGCTACTCACATTACATCTCAGACATGGAACAAAATGTTCGTCGTAATCAAAATTCTTTCTGGAATTTTATCAAACACAAAAAATTAGTGGGTGGTTCGATTCCCGAAACAATGTATTATAATGATTCCTCAGCATCGTCAAGTTGCCAACTTATTTGCGAAGTAATTTAATACTGCGTATGATACTCACAATCATGGCGTCATTTTGGATACTACTGTTCATGAAATTGACATTACTAAATTCTTGGTGAACTGCAATGATAACGTACTACGTTATCTAGACTTAATGCTAGAGAACAAGCAGGTACTGATGATATACCGCCAATACTTCTCAAGAATTGCTGTAACTCTCTGTCTATGCCTCTGACTTAAATCATCGGAATTTCCTGATTTGTGGAAACTGAGTTACGTTATACCTATCTTCAAATCGAGTGATAAACATTCCATCAACAACTATAGATCCATATCTATTCAAAGCTGCATTCCCAAGGTATTTGAAAGTTAGATTGTTGACGACATTTCTGTAACTGTATTCAACAGATTAACTTGGGAACCACATGGCTTTGTCAAAGGAAATTCTTTGCTAACCTGTGTGTCATCTATGTTTCGGCTGCCTTACAAAATCATTAATAGGTCGACGTAGTTTACACTGACTTGTCCAAAGCGTTTGATAGGGTTAACCACAATACCCTGTTGCATAAATTGCACAATTTCTGAGTGGATGTAGCTCTCTGCAGATGGATGGGAAATTATGTGCCTAATAGGAGTCAAATTGTGAATATGAATGGCTACTTATCTGATGAAATCAGTGTATTATTTATTTAATTTAATTATATAATACAGTACAATAAAAGTTTGTACATAATAAAAATAAATACATAAAAAATAGAAAAGTAAGATATACAAAATCTATATAAACTGAAATATGATATATTAGTTGGCAGTCACAGAAACTGTTTTCAAGTTTGTATGTGACCAAACGTGTTATTTCTTTGACATTTATTTAAAAAGATAGTGATTGTTGGCGCATAATTAAATCA
>WYDF02071719.1:0-11428 GCA_009867245.2 Adranes taylori
TTATTTTGCACTTTACTTTACCAATGTTTGCGAATAATCGGAGAAAAATAATACGAACCGATTTCTATAAGCATTAGAGACAAAGGGAAACCTACAAAAGTTTTATTGGAGAATACTAGAAAAATGAACAAACGTGATCAAAAATTTATACTTTGTAAAAATTAAAAATAACTTTAATAGTAGAAATTGTTGTATTTTATTAATTGTTGCTTATTTGCTTACAGATCCTAATAAATATGGCCATTTGTTGCTTAATATTGGTTGGAACATTCATACAAAAACTTATATTCGGTGATCTTCGTGTCTCTGAACAGCAACATCTGAAAGATAAATTCTGGAATTTTATTTTTTACAAATTTATCTTCATATTTGGTGTCATCAATGTTCAGTACGTAGAGGAAATTTTACTATGGTGTTCGTGGTTTGCTGTTCTAGGATTCCTACAGCTTTTGGGCCAATTGGCCAAGGATCGCTTTGAATATGTAAGATTAACTTTTGTACTATTGTAACTAGTAACAGTATTTGTCTTATGAAATAATTATACAACATCTACTTTATGTAGCATAGCCTTATTCAAATATAAGTGTGTGTCCACCTCTAGTGTTCTAATCTAGTTACTTTTGGAATTACCAACGTAACCTACATTCTTTTGGAATGCTAATGACATCTAGCGTTAGAAATTTGAAATTAAAAATAACAACATCAAAACGTTTATTTACATTCTTACCAATACGATGGTATTTGGAGATATGCGAACGATGAGCAAAAAAGTTTTTGAGAGTCGACCCTTAAAGATTCGCCAATATTTTTAGATTCTATCAAATAAGTTATCGCCGGGCCTTACTGAGCCTTACCAACTCCTTTCGCATATTCTGTTGTGACAGACTATCGCTCACGACACTACTAACGGGGAGTCTGGACTGCAAGTCAGTTAGAATCTCAGGTGCCAGATCAGTTTAACGTGAGACCGCACGTCGGAACGGTTTTCTTCGTTCCCCGGTCCTTAGTGGCTTGTTGAGGGTACAGGCTGCTAAGTACGTAAGTAATCCAGATGATCGTGTTCTTGTGGCTAGCAAACGCGTTATTTCTGCTGCGACTGTCACTGGTTGTCAGTCACTCTGCTGTTGCTTCGGCTTGACTGGTCTCTAACTGCTGCTCCGACTAAAATATTATAATAATTTCATGACTATTTATAAGCCCCAAGCCTTCGATCTAATTCAACACTGTTAGCATACGCTTAGCCATGAGACATAATTCTTTTCTCGTGTGTGGTATTCACACGTTATTCAATGAGCAGTCAGCCACATAGCAACAGCGACGAATGAGCCAACGCACATCCAATGAACGAACAGCCCATACTATGTACAGATGCATTATATACACAGGTCAAGCGACAACGGGCAGCAACGTAAAATCTCTGCTGCATACAATATATGGTTAGCTATCAATGCGCTGCAGTGACACCCGAACGTATCTCCCAGCGGAATCTATGTTCAAATTTAATAACTCGTTATGCCAGTACAGGGTTTCGCGTAATTTATTCATCTAATATTTTTCATGTAACATGCTTGGTTACACTAGTTTTTGCGGTGATATTAACCGCCAGCTACCAGGAAATGTTAAATTATAACTTATTTGTTGTTTAATTTGGTGCTTATAGCTTACCGGTATTTTTTGCTTTAAAAATACAGCATTGGAGTTTATCGATGTGGATCATCGGTTTGATGGTCGCAAAATAAGGCCTAAAATTATTTTCAATTTACATAGAGTACGGTGCAATTAGTAGACGGCTTTGATTCTATATTTCAAAGAGTAGATTAAACAGTAATATTTCACATTTCGGCATATTAAATTACAATACAAAAACAAAGTATATTAAATTATCAAATCATGATTAGGAATGAAGATTCTTCCCAAATTTGAGAATACAAACTTACAAAATTGGTGAGCGATGAGGAGAACAAAAAGCGCAGAGAGAGGAAGATCGGAGAAGGGGGAGGGGGGATACTGCATGTTAGCAGGCAGCAGTATCCTATGCAAGTTCTGTGTGAGTGACTTGCATGGTTACGGGGGTGGATTTTTCGGTCTTCTTTAAAAATGTATGCAAAACTTGTTTCTACTTGCGGTGAAGCGATTGCCTTCAATATGTTGACCGTTTGTTTCCCTGCCATTTGTTGTATTTTACCAAAATTGTCTCGTATATAAGCGGTCCAAAATGAAATTGTACAACCACGTTTAGGATTAATTCCATGACATCCACGCGGAACGTTTCTTCTAAATTTAACCTTTTACCTTAGTAAATTAAATGATTCATTTTCAATCAAGAGTTGTATAGTAGACAACCTTTATTGGCATAAATTTACAACATGAAATTAACTAAAGGTAATTACTTATAACATTGCAATTAAAACAAAAAGAAAAAATAAAAACAAAAACAAACAAAATGCTCAAACCAAAATTTCCCCAAATCTAAAACAAAATTAAAGCAATGTATTTTTATCCACCAGGGAGGAGGTAAGTCTATTGTCCTTATCTCTTCCTACTATCAAACATTCCTCATTTTCCATCCTTTTTCCTATTCTCTTTCCCTTAACCCCATTCCTCTTCGCCCATTACCCCTCTCTACAACATTCCCTTAACCCTCTAGCTTCCGATCTTTCCTCCCAATCATCCTTTACTTACACCACACCTTTCCTTTTTTTTCCCTCATCTTTCTCACTCCCCTTATCCCTCGCACACCCATCATTATTCTCCTATGCTCCATCCCTTTTTTCACTAACTCATTCAATACTCTTTCCATTATTTTCCTTCCGAAGAGTTGTATATTTTAATGATTTTTATCTAATACACATTGGCGAAGAATCATTGTGATAGGCTCCCACTCGTGATGCTGCTAATGGGGAGTCCTAGAGATTGTCACAAATGGCACAAACAAATATCTTATTACTTCAGAATTTACTATCCTCCGGAAACGTGATTCTCTGGCGCCAGGTCCGTTTAACGTTTAATGTCAGATCGCACGCTGGAACTGTTTTTGTTGTTCCACCGGTCTTCAGTGGCTTACTGAAGACCGAATTGGTAGCTACTAGTAGGTGAGTGGCCCAGGAATTCGTGATCTTGGGGGCAGCTGAAACAAATTTACTGCTAATTAGTGAGTCAGCATTAACCACTTAACAAAATACGCCTATTGGTCTTTAAAATACAATCAAAGAAAGATATACAAAATTTAATGTCAATTAATCAAATGTCAAAACAAACAGTAGCACATCAATAGCGTTTAGCGAATAATAAATCAATCAATGAATATGAAATGTTATATACAAGCGGTGCAAACGTACGATGATATGATAACAAAACAATAATTATGCGGGAAGCGTGTAAAGGCAATATATAAAACAATAGAGTGGTGAGGGGGGGGGGGTCTACTTTAACAAAATGATTCGAATAATGGCAATAAGAGGAATACTAGGAACCACCACAGCTCACTCAACACCCCGGAGTTCATAAGTGTTATGACCGCTGAGTGACTAAAACTAAACAAGCATTCCTAGGTTAGAATTATTCACTCTACTGGGTAGTACAGAAATGAGTTAACTATAGGTCACTAAAGACCCCGGCGTTCGTAGGTGTGAAGGTCGCTAAGCGTATGATACTAACACTTTCATCACGGTCATACACTTTAGTGGGTTGCATGGAAAGGAGGAACAGTGTAACTATATAAACACGCTTACTTATCCGGTGGTTGTTGCTAGCTGTTGATCTGCTTACATCTCGCTTGATTGGTCGTTGGCTGCTGCTGTTGGGGGTGCTTCGAGTTCATGAAATGCACTAAAATATTCTAGACAAAGCTCGCTATTTATAGACGTGAGCTGTCATACAACTTTGGCTCCATTATACGGGTCGGTGTGTAGTCAACCACATGTTATTTATTTCTTGATACAGTCATTACAGTGCAGCAACAGGAGCCTACGCACGACGACAAAATACTACGTATATATCAATCATTATTACTAGCGATCGCAGTTTCGACACAGCATTTCCTATCCTCGGACGGACGGCGGACACTTACACGTTCCCTGTAGCACGCATTAACCACTGCTAATGTGTGTACGAGTGAGCCAGCAGCGAACAACAATCATATACAGTTCTTTTTTATCATCGCGTCTTTATTCAATGCATGAGTGGTAAGCGTGATCATACATTTCAATTATAATTGTTTTATTCCTATGGACTGGCTTTTCCAGTGCCGTGGTGACGCAAATTATGTATTTAATTTATTTGACGTAACATGCTATGCCAATGACTTATTTCGTTCATTAATTCGTTTCCATTGCTGATCAATTCGCACTGAATTGATGTTATTATTATTTTCTCCTATTTTAACTGCCTATAACTTGTAAACTGTTCAGGATAGAAATATGCGGGTTCACTAAAATGTTTCATTTTAGTAAAAGTTTTGTTTGAATAGATTCAATTTTTTCTATCGATTTCGATTGTCACATCAAAAATGTCGGATTTTTGACAATCTTTTTGTTGACTTTTTTTAATGACTTTTTTTAACAGTTTGGAAGTTATAGGCAGTTAAAATAGGGGAAAATAATAATAACATCAACTCAGTGCGAATTGATCAGCACTAGAAACGAATTAATGAACGAAATAAGTCATTGGCATGGTGTAGTATAGCATGTTACGTCAAATAAATTAAATAAATATTTTGTGTCACCACGGCACTGGAAAAGCAGGTCCATAGGAATAAAACAAAATATAATTGAAATGTATGATCACGCTTACGATTCATGCATTGAATAAAGACGCGACGATAAAAAAAGAACTGTATATGATTGTTGTTCACTGCTGGCTCACTCCTACATTAGTAGTGGCTAATGCGTGCTACAGGGAACGTGTAAGCGTCCGCCGTCTGTCCGTGGATAGGAAATTCTGTGTGGAAACTGCGATCGCTAGTAATAATGTAAAAAATACGCCATTTTGATGTGACATAATCGAAATCGATAGAAAAAATTGCATCTATTCAAATAAAACTTGAACCCAGTACATAGTTTTATAATTATAACGACGAAATTACTCTTGGCTTTATTTAAACATGACGCTAAAGAAATGTGAACGGTTCATGAAGCCTTGTCTTGATAGCCTATATAAGGGTAAACACAGATTCTCATTTGTAAAAATGATTTTCGTCATCCTGGGTACAGTTCGGTATAGCCAATGTCCTGGCTCGGTCAATAACGAAATGAATTATATTAGTAGAATTTCTTATATTTTTTTGTCACAAGTAGTGAATTATATTAGAATTAATTCCAAATAAAATTACTAGTGAAAAAGTCATGATAAATTAAATGATAAAATAATTTATAGGAATATGTATTTCACAATATTTTATAACATCAAGTAATTAAAATTCTTAAAAGTCAAATTCCTAAATTGAGTGACAAGAAAATTAATTCAAAATAAGTAAATAATTTCTAAAAGTAACTGTGCAATATTTTTATAATTCATATATAGGATATATTTAGAAAAAAACTATAAGTACGTAGAATAATTTTATAAATATACTAGCTAAACCCGGCCACGCTTCGCTGTGGCTCAGATTGATATGAAATGAACCTGAGTCTGATGTTAAATGGCCGCGGCGATAAATAAGATAAAAAAAAATCTAAAAATATATTCTCATTTATATCATTGGACAGAAAAATCATAAAAATTTTCATAAAAATTCAAGATGAGTGACTGGTTGATTTGGCATGGAATGACCCATGCGGTAATGTTCATATTTGCTCTCTCGTTTGCTTTTTTAATATTCAGTAATCTCGACCGCTATTAGATGATCTCCTATCGACTTTTGCATCGAACAATGTCTCGGTTATTGTTTTCTCGCTCGTGCGATAGCGACTCTCTTGTCTCACCAGTTGCATTTATCTGGTTTTAACGTATAAAATTGATCGAAACTATAAGGAAATATCCTCATTGAAATTAAAAATAATGTTTCGCACTAATAAATAGTCTTTGTAATTAACTAATTGGATATATATTTATTTAATTGTAAATTAAAATGTTAAATAAATACATTTATTGTCATCAGAAAAATTAAGCTACAAACTGAAAAAAATATATTTATTTGTTTACGAAACCTAAAGATCTGTGACCGGTAACACTCTCGTGAAACTGGCTAAACCACCATTGACTGTTCTGAGGAGAGGGCGTCAAATCACCTTCGAAAAGCACACGACACCGTGACAACTGAATTTGTTTTCGAGAACCGTCGCTACAGCGGCCCTGTAAACGAACAGCAACCATTTAAAACATAGGTAACTCCTCCCTGAAATGGTCACTGAAACAATGCGTCATAAAAGCAGTTCAATCTTTTTGAATCACCCTGTATAATAATAAATTGGAAATTCGTTTTAATTGTGTCGTTCGAAATCGATAACTATATATTAGTTTCAATCCTGTTTGCTTTGTTATTTAGAGAAATTTAGTTTTACAGTACTGCGTAGTTGTTTGACATTAACAATGAATATTAAATAAATCAGAATATTGATTATTTACTTGTAATCTATTTTTCTTTCAGCATTTGCCTATTCAATATTTCCTATAAATTTTTTATAATATGATCATTGTCTTGTTGTAATTTGATTGGTTTGAATCTTCTTATAAAAAAAACAAATCATTTTGCTATTGTTAGAATATGAATTAATTTTCTCACGTTCATATTTCATACTCATTTACTGCGAGTTATTTACAATATTTGTATTACATATGAATATCCGGCGCCTCCACTATCTATCACTTTGCCTTCCTTTTGATGCGGTAACTTGACAGGGTATGTTTTTCTTCGAGGTTCCAAAATTATTGAATCCTAGAACAAATCGATAATTGATTTGATTTGAAATTGATGAATTTAACAAATACTACAGTAGCAGGAATTTATTATGGTCCTCTCCGTCATCTAGAACCAGTGTGAGTAAAAGTATTATAATTAACAATGACTCCGATTCTAGTTTGGAGGACTCATAGTATTGAAGCACTTGCTTATCCAAATACATCTAACACAAAAACAGATTATACCTTGAATTATGTTATATCATAACTTAAGATAATGGAATAAAAATATTATAAATTGTTTTCCAAATATGAAAAATTTTTCAAATATGAAATTGTTTTCCAAATTCAGTTAAATAATAGTCTTAAAAGTGAAATAAATACTTGAACGTAGCATGTTACTGTTAAATAAATTGCGACAACACAGCGTTGGAAAACCGAGTCCATAAGATAAAATGTGAATACAGTTGTAGTGTATAAAGGCGCTTACATCATATAGCAAACAGCAGAGAGCTGCGTTGCTCACTTGTACAGACTAGCAGTGTATAGCAGTGCGTGTCGCGTTCGCCGTCCGTCCGTGGATAGGAAATGCGGTGGGAACAGCATCCGCTAGTAATACTGATTGATATATACGTATAGGCTTGTCATGCGTGAACTGCTGTGGCTGCACTGTAATTAATGAAAACCGTATCAGGTAATATATAATGAGTGGTTCGCCACACAGTGACCCGTATACGGAACAAAAGTTGTGTGACAGCTCACGTCTATAAATAGCGTGATTTTGCATACTAATTTTAGTTCATTTCATGAACTCGAATCAGCAACCGACGACCAGCCAAACCGTGCAGAGCAGCAGCCAGTGATAACTACCGGATAAGTAAGACTTTTCATATAATGTAGACTGTTCTATTGCATGCATTTTCAATAGCTTTGTTTCTCTTTCTACTTTACCTATTTACTACCCCACTAGAGTGTATGTGGCTAACTACTGGAACACCAATGTTAGTTACAGTCGCTCAATGATCTTAATATCTTTTAAACATCAGGATATTGAGTGATCTATAGTGGTCTTCCTTTACACCTACTGTACATCTAGAGTATATGTGGCTAACCACTGGAACGCCCAGGTTAGTTACAGTCGCTCAGTGATCTTATCACCTTTATACGACCGGGGTGTTGAGTGAACTATAGTGGTTTCCTAATATTCCTGCCATCATCATTGTCCAAATCATTTTGCTATTTTAGACCCCCCACCGCTGTTTCGTCGTTGTATTACACTCCCGAGTTTACATGCTTCCCGCATAATTAATGTTTTGTTATCATATCACCTCACGTTTTCACCGATTTACATGCACCACTTGAATATAACATTTTGTATTGATTTAATTTGCTAACCGCCATTAATTGCTACTGTTTGAATTGACATTTAAATGTGTATTTCTTACTTTGTATTTTAGAAGACCCATAGACCCATAAATCAATTATTTTCTCCATTAAGTGTCTTGTAGAAAGATTTGGAAAAGAGAAAAGCTAATGATGGAACTAACTTAGAAATTAAATTGATCAATGGGATGTCTAGTATTGTGGGGCAATATAATCATTCTGGAAATTCTAACTAACAACCCCTTTATCTATGTATTATCATAATCCAAGCAGGAGGCGTTAAAACTAGGATAATATAATTTAAGAAGAAGGTATTATGTACAAATTATGTTGTACTTGTTGAAACTTGGCTGAATAGTGATGTAAGTCACACGGAATTGGGATTAAAAAATTATAACGTAAATACGGATGCTTTGTTATTCGGTGCAAAAATGATTGGTGAGTTAGGATCAACAACGCATCATCATCTGTAGACAGGACATCGATGTTTAGTGAATGTTTCACTTTTCTAAATTTATCACAAAGAAATTCATTACCTAATTCGAGACAGGTGGTGCTTGATTTGCTTTTCTCTAACATTGATGATTTAGTAACTGACTATGCTCGATCCTTTATTTGACAATAATATCCATCATAATTATGAATGCATAATTATGTAATTTGACAAATTGAATCGTTTTATTATGATTTTGAAAATGCTAATTACATTGCGATAAATTGATACCGGATTATCGCTAATTCAATTAATTATCGATTGCAATAAGCAGTTATTTAAGAATAATCATCAATTCAATTAGTAATCCGCTAATATAATATATAAATAGACTAATCAAATCTAATTGAATTCTGCAAACAAATGTAATACACCAATTAATAAATCAATTTAGTAAGAAGTAATTACCAAATATTAGTAATATTAATACAAATTTATATTTTAAAGGATTAACACGTTTAAAATGAAATCCACATTTCGATAACAAGATAAAGGCGTCAGAAAAATATAATCTCCAACAATAGCCGACCCGCATAGAAAAACATACAAACATTTATACATACGCAAAATTTCTTCACTTGTTCGCCGAAAGCAAGCGGCATCCTTTGCTTTGTAAAAGTATGAATACATTCTTCACATGTATAGGATATTTTCGCATTTTAATATTTGTAACGACATTTTTTTATTTTTATTACTTTTAAATTTAACGAGTTCTAAGTTGTAATTCCTTTGCGGAGGCGATTTATTATTAGTTCTTTACTGGAAAAAGCGTTATCGAATTTTTCCACCTCTAGTTTTTAAATAAGTCGTTAAGCTTTGCACCCTTTTGGTGCTTTCGACAAATTTGGCACCCTTTTGGCGTTTTCACTGCAATGCTTTAAGATTTTGGTGAAACAGGACTGCTAGTACCACCGCTTACACGTTCCATCACTTATACTTTCATCAACAAAATAGAGCAATTTTGATCCTTAAATTTCTTAACGGGTCAGGAAGACATTTTTGATTGGTCTAAGTCCTAAGCTATCTAATTATTTTAGAAGAAGTTTCTTTCAAGCCACGCCTTTTAAGCGGCCGACGCCGTCGAATACCACCGGCTTCGGCAACTTGCCAGAAGCAGTTTTCTCCATGGTGTAGACCCGAACTTCAAAAATTTATATTTGAGATAAAGCAAGCGCATTTAAAATATAAGTTATCAAAATCGCTAAGAGATTAAGAAATTTTGCTGAGTTGAGAAATTTTTGGTAAATGCAAAGCGTTCCCTTATATAAATAAAATAGAAAATTCTATCAATGTTACTCCTCATAAATTTTGGAAACAAGCAGGAATAGTATAAATTTATCTTCACTGCCGAACTGTATGTTCTTGAATAATTCATCTGCAAATGCCTGTCAGGTTATAACTGATCTTTTATTCAAACATTTCAAGTACCAAGACCTTCCTAATTCTAGTAATAATACGGAAAATTTAGTTTACAGCAGACAGCAGTTGTCTATCTGATTATAATTGAACTCGGAACAGACTTATTGTTATGAAACAAGACACTATAATCAATGTACGTCACAATTTTGATCTTAAATTTCCTACACTTCGTTTATCGGAGCGGCGAGAGTCGGTGACAAGACCTATCGTATATACAGTCCGACTTCACACAATCATAACAATAACAAATCTAATAACAAGGCAAATTCACAATCATTTCATGGGAAAGTCGCATCGTGATTTAAATTGACAACAACCCAATGCAATTTACCTAAACAAAAGATATGTAATTCATAGTAACTCCATAAATTATGATGTAGATGTAGAATGTAATATCAAGTCGAATTTTAATAAATTTATTATTTCGGTAAAAGAACTGTAAACAGGAATTTTAAATCTTGATCCTCAAAGTTCTGAATATTGTACATTCCAGTATTGGATTCACATTGCAGCAAATATTTGGACAATAGTTTCGGGGAGACAATTACCCCTCATTCAGACGAAGGGGTAATCTTGTATAGTTTTGTATAGCCTAAGGCCTATTGAGATGTTTGCTTTATTGTTTGTTAAGATATTTCATTTTGCGTTTCTTACACGCCATGTTGGTCGCGTCATGTGAGTATGCTAAATTTGGAGTGAACGGAAGGGAATGAAATACTTTGACCTCTTACGGTATTTAATTAAAATTATTTTCAAAAAAAGTTTATCAAAGTGAAATTGTTAAACGAAAACATTGTTCCACTCAAGAAATTAGTACAAGTTCATCTAGTTAAACATAACTGAGACTATTGACAACATAAAAATTTTAAATAGAATTTTTTTAACGAAACTATTGAAGTATTATAAATAATGTCAAAAATACATTTAATTTTCAACAATTTGTAACCTGTTTCACAAGGTCAACTGTGTAAAAATAAATACTCTAACAGTGTATATGACTTGAAAAAGTGTACCTGGAGGTGAACCAAACGTGTATGCCGTCAGTGAAGATTCATGATTAGAGCAAGTGAATTCGGATCAGCTTCAGAAATGTTGACAGGTCATAACCGACCTTCCTGTTAATTAAATCATCCTCATGCAATAAAAGCATAAAGGTCTTACGTAGAAAACTGGAAAGCGGAAAAAAAGCAAATGACGAAGGTAAAGGACAAACAGGGGTATATTACAACAAACCGGGAAGGTATTCTAAAAATAGTTGAGGACTTTTACCACCTATTATATAAAAGCCACAATGGA
>WYDF02071730.1:0-11428 GCA_009867245.2 Adranes taylori
ATTAATAGTTTCTGAAAAAAATATAGTTCAAGTCAAAAGTTTAAAGTGGGCCGATTTCTATGCACGCAAGTTTATTTAAATAGTCAAGAATCAATCAATATATATATATAAACTTTTATTAACTTCACAGTAACATATAAACTTTATTCGTTATGCAATATTATCGTTTTATCGGGTTTACATCTACGTTTTTATTGTTTCTTCCTCCATCGTCATTTATTTTTATAGACTACTTTAGAAGCACAGAAATGTCGTTTAGCACATAAAAATGGCCCTAATGTTTAGAACATTGAATACAGGTGCGAGTGCTTTATAAAAGTTTATATCGGCCAATCAAATTATACATATTAGAAGTCCTCATATTTCTCATGTTTGTTTCTTATATGAGATGACGATGATGATCTAAAAACCAACTGAGAGAAGTATACAAAATATAGAGCCATTTGTATAACTTCGGGCACTACTTCGAAATATAATGTTTAACAATGCCCAAAGAAAATGTATGAACGCATTAGTTTTCTAAGGTTTGTTGTGAAATCCTTTGCTATGGCAGCATACTACTCAAAACTATCACAAATCTGATTAGATTGGTGACAGGCGAAAAACATTATGAAGTCTGTTGTAGTTAAGTCATGTACAATGTGGAAAGGAAAGTGTTGTCTTCTTTTGTGAGATAAATTGTGAGTCCTCTTTTGCCCAAATCTCACGTTCAAGAACATTGGTTTGGACCAGCCAATTGTAGCGATAACATTATCAGTTTCAAGTAGGGTAAAGGTGATTGCCTAGGGGTCGATTGGCGGGCACTTTTGCTCAGTAAGTTCCGAAGCATTCGCCATTCCGATTGCTTATTTTATAGAGTTTTTAAAATATTGGCAAATGCGTAGGGCTCAGTTGTCGGGCACTTTTCGGCTCATCCTTCGTATATCGTCGCCATCCGATGTCAGTGGCAGAGCAACATTCGGCTCGAACACAATGAAATCTCATAAACAAGTCTTTGACGTGTTTTAGATTTTGTTGAATTATCACGTTAATAACATATTGTCCACCTCATTTAGAGTTGCATGCATTTGGCTTGCTTCATAGTCATAAGACCTGTAACAAATACGAGTATAATAAACGAACCAATTTCTCTAAATGTAGATTACTAAAATATTTATATGTCTTGCTGATAAAATATTTATAACAAGAAATAAAAACTGACCAGCCGTTAGGCTTTTTAAAAGCGCTATTCCCATAGTGGCATAGACTTGGGTTTTATCCTAATCCCGAATACATACACGCATACATGGTTATCTATCCATATAGAGATTTACAAGATCGATTGTCCTTTTGCACTATAACATGCTTCAGTAAACGCATTATTTTTGTGTAGTAGAACATAGCGCATTATTTGCTATTTTGTTTTTGCTTTTCGCCTACGGAGATGGCTTTTAGATTTTCTACGCTGAAAATCATAAATGGGGTAATAAATTTTTTATTATTTGTATCATATAAGGGACGATTTATAAAAATTAGGTAGCAAGCAATAACCGTATTTCATATTTAACGTTGTATAAGTGACATTGTCAATTACGTTTAAAATGTTATTTTTTGTACAGAGGCGTACGGTGACTTTTTGTTCTTACTCTTGTTTATTCTATTGTAATGGAACACATTTCGGTTAAGTAAGTAGGTGTTAATTTCGAAAATTGTGATTAAAAGGATATTATAAGAATTAGTTTAGTTTAAAAATTGAGGCAAAGTGGACACGTGTTTCTAGCATAGGGTTTAGCTGTTATCAACACTTTTTCTTTTTCCAAATATAGGCGTAAGATGTCTTTGTATCGAACTACGAATCCGATACTCAACCGTTACGCTATGAATGCCTCGACAACTAATTCTTAAAATTTTCCATTTCAACGTTAATTGTATGTAAGTTTGCATATATTAAGATGTTACATTTTGAATTATACGCTGTATAAACATATGGTATATTGTATTGTATCATCCATTTAGACGAATTAACACCTTTAACAAATTGAGATGTACCATTAATGTATTTACCAATGAAGCAAGGGATTTTAACAATCAAATTTCACCTGCTATAATACTTGCATTGGGGTTTTTTTTAAGCATCGGACCATCCCAAAGCTGAACAAAGTTGTTTCTTCAGTGATCTTAAGAGAAAAGGGGACTTCAACAATCAAAGCTAAACACTTTCACCCATGTGGTTCATCTCCAGTATTAGAGTACGTACTAACACGATATTTCAGTGAAGAATGTAAGTAGTATTTACTTTTACGCAGTAAGATGAATTTTAAGTAAGTAAGTGTTAATTTTTCGAAAATTGTGATGAAAACGATATTATACGAATTAGTTTAAAAATTGAGGCAAGGTAGACACATGTTTCTAGCATAGAGTTTAGCTATTATCAACACCTTTTCGTATTTCAAATACAGGCGCAAGATCTCATTGTATAGAATTTCCGATACTCAATCTCGACAACTAATTCTTAAAATTTTCCTTTCCAACGTTAATTGTATGTAAGTTTGCATATATTACGATGTTATATTTTGTATTATTCGCTCTATACACATATAGTATAATGCATTGAATCAGATATGTGTTATGTATTTGGTCATTACCACATTCATCACGAATTAACACATTCATCAAATTGAGATGATCCATTAATGTATTTACCCACTTTATGTATTTAATGTATTTACCCGCAACCCACTTTGGCCATTATACGAAGCTTTGGTGGTTCTAAGTCCTTTTTTATCATTGGCGTAATAAACCACATGTTTCGCTGTTTCGCTTGTGGGTGCGTGTACATGGCTAATGATAATAGGATCTAATTGGATTATGATGACCCGAACTGACACCGGATACCAATTTTCAACAGACCTGTTTGCCTCCTGGCTTAGGATAAAACGTACCCCATTTCGGTGTTGTGAAGAGGTATCTCCCGAGTAATACACTTCGTAACCGTTGACCTGACATTTCCCTGAGTTTCATCATCTCATTTCACTAATTTCAAGAACATCAATTTTCACCCTACCGATTTTTTGAACCATATTATGGACTCTCATTCTTAACACAATTTGGCCATTTAAGAGCTGCCGGGGACTGGGGCCTGGCTATTTGTTGTCTACTTATCCTGGCGACTTATCTTGTAGCCAGCTTATCCAGCGACTTATCCTGTTGCTTATTTGTGTTGTTTACTTATCCTGACAAAGATTTATCCTGGCGATTATAATGAGGTGGTTTTCCGTTATCTTCATCGTCTCAGCGGCATGGCCATATCAGACGGATATTTGACATTATACCAAATAGCCAGATAATAAATTAGCCAGATAATAACATTATTCGTAAAGCTTTCGAAAAGTACTGCAGTTTGCTTATCGAATTACAGCGAATGTGGAAAACGAAAGCAGTTATACTGCCGAATGTCATAGGGAGTACAGGTTTTGTATCATCTGACTTTAAGAAACAAGTTGAACAAATTCCCGCGAAGGTCTCTCCGCACGAAATTGCAATACTTGGTTCTGCCCACATATTAAGAAAATTAGTAGATTAAACAACAAGAAAAGTACTAGATAGATCACTAAATCATTGGCAATAATAATGCTTGTCAGATGTTATACCGTATCGAATACTGTTCTCGGTGCGCTAACTCCATACTGACATAGCTGATGATCTACGCCAGGGGAAGACATATAGTGGCGGCATTGACTCGTCTCCTCGCAGCAATTGTTATCAGACTTACACTTTTTTATAAACTGACCTTTCTCAAGGATTATTCCTTTCCCCCGCGCCTGATTATTTGTCATTACAAGGATTATTTCGCAGCTAATCATAATATCTTATGACCATTCCACTATCCGCAACCTGTGGACGCGACTAGTAGCGCACTTCTTAGCCTCAGCATCAGTCTCAGCCAAAACATGCATGAAAATCATGCCAAGCAAAAAAAATGTGCCAAGTAGAGAAATCAATATCTGTGAAACATTTTATGGGTTCGTCATCGCTCGCCGATATTTTTGGAAAAGAAGCTCCTCTGCCAATTGCATTTTTGCACACTGAACACCAGAAGCTGTATCCTCATCTTTGTCATATGTTAGGCATTTATAAGAAATCATCCACTTATCTTGGAATTTTCTATTGCTAGGTGAAACCAGAAGGAGATGTCCACAAGGAGAAGGAGATGTAACAGTGAAACCAGAAGGAGATGTCAATGATGCTTATCTAAGAGCAGAGCCAAATTCAGGCTCTTTGTTTTCGCTTGTACTAGGCTCCTTAACAGGTGGAAGTGTTAGTCGTATTAAAAATTTATCCATCCATTTTCGGTTTAATTCAAGACTTGAATGTACAAAAGATACTTCGTGCGTACTATACAGAGAAATCACTTCTCTGGACTTCGAAAGAAAGAAATAGGCAACACTTGGTTGTGCAACGTATTTTCGACTCATTTCAATCATTTACAAGATTATAGATAAATTTCTATAAATATGTTGGCGCCAAAACAAAACAGTTTGGATATAAGCTCATGGGTGCTAAGCACTCACTTGCGGATGCTCATGGATGCCCAAATACCGGACGCCTACGAAATCACTATCAATCAAATGGCTATCAATCAATTGGCATAACTTATAACATTAATAACAATATTCTTTCTTCCCTAACTAATTTAACAAAATAAGACAAAAACAACACCAAAATAATAATAGAATAAAACATTGTAAACACATTAGAAAACAAAAAAAAAGGAAACTTACACTCCACCATTACCCGTTAAACACCTTTCTTCTTCGCTTCAATTCTCATTCCTTACACATATCCTAAAAATCCTCTTACTCTCAACCATCCAGTAATTGTTTACCCTTTCCTCACTGTCACATCTAAATTACGCAATCATTCTTATTTCCCGTACTTACATCCTCTGTTATATAGTATTCCTTCCCTATTCATTATACTAAATTCTTCATATTATATCTACCATTTCTCAACCTTCTCCATCTTTCTTGCCTCTCAATGTCATTCATCCTTATATCAACTTCATTTTTAGCTTGGTGCGTATTACACATTTGCTCGAACTACCCTATTCTTTCATTCATTTTCTTCCTCTCTTTTGCCCATTCATTCATTCCCTGAAAGTTTCCATTGCTACTATGGCTTTTTTCACTGCCAACCTTACATGTCCATTGCAATTCCCATTATAATTTAACATAAAATCTACATACTTATACATGTGCAAAATTTCAATCACATTTCCTCCTAACACAAATTTATCCTTTTTGTTGGTCCTCCTATCTCTATGCATGCAGTGGAATGAAACACACAGTTCCTCCCACATATCCCTAAATAGCATGAAACTGTTGATTGTTATTGAAACGCTATAATCCCATGGCGTCTTTGAAGTGGACTCAATATATGTTATCTCGTATCAGCCAGTGACATGACTCAACTGTCAAGAAAATGCTCAAGAACAGTCCAGGTAGTGTACAGTTGTGCGTTAATATAAAGAAACATAACATTTACAGTAAAATTCCTGTTCATTTCTGATTCGTCTTTCTCTTTTGAGATTTACTAATGAGTAAAGTCATCAACGGTATCAATATTTCTTTGAAATGGTATTTTTAATTTGCTCCTATATGCAATTCTATGTACCAAAATTAAACCATCAAGTTTTTCATAGTGTGAATTCCCTATTATTTAAGTTGTGCAATTTGTATTGCAATTAAACTTTATAGTTACAAGAACTTCTCTTTTTCCATCAGCGAAAGCAGTAGAAAGCCGAAATTTATCTAGTAGATACAAATGAAATAAATTGGAACACATCTGATTCATTCTCGTATTATTTCAAACGATAGGAATTTCAATCTAACCTTTTCTGTTTATATTACTTCCAAATTGATATTAGCGCTATTCATATGAGAAACGTAGAAAATACAATAAAGGTTTCCCTATGAATGAAATAGACAACTTTGTAGGAAGTTCTCTCGCAACATTGATTAAATTCATATTGTTGGTTTGATCCTTTAAATTCTCGTAATAATTGATACGTTAGTTAAACTCTAAACGTAATTAGTTGGTCGTTCCTATGTAATTAAGGATATATCCTAGAGATATAATTAAGAGATTTACAGTTTTAATTAGTTGGGATTTGAATGCAATTAGCGTATTATTATTATTATTAATGAATTCACTATAGCATATTAATTGTAAACCTTTTTATAATTAATTATTCAACAAATAATTTTGGACTTCATCGATATGTTTATTTGTTACAGAATTGGATTAATCAATGCAGGATCGTGATTTTATTTTTTACTACTATACTGCTTTTTTATATTTTATACTTTTGGCTATTATACTGCTTTTGATATATTATAGGTGTAGCTTCTAGTTATAATTCAAAAGTTAGAATGATTCCAATCCACTAGCAAAATACCAAATAAAAATAGTGAACTAAAGGTAATTTGATTTATGATATTGTCACGTTTATTTTTGGCAGGAGAGTGTTGCTTCCTGACGTGAAGTTGGAAGGGGCCGGGTATTTTTAATTATATGGGTTAACATAGCGACCCTGCTCTCCTTCCTAGGTACTAGGATCGATTATTACTTCTAAAACTATGCACTCTAATTTAACACTTGCTTCTAATTAGCTATCACTCCTTATGTGTTATTGTTGTGACAGAATATTCAACTTGTAATCCCTTATCCACCTGCCAAATGTTATAATTGCTACCGTTGAGTCTACTCCTCTCTTATTTCATTAACCTGAACAACTTATCGGTAACTCTCAACCCCTAGCACGGGCAGTCGTCTTTATAATTTGGGCTAATAATATGAAAAAACGTTTAAACATAACTAAGTATGTATTGATACGGTTTATAGAATTGCATATATACAGTCACATTAGGTTAGTATTAATCAAATATTACCTAATAACAATTTATTCAAAATAGTATACATGCATTATCAGTATATTTTCCTAGTAATAAATAATAAAGTTACTTACAGTTTTCTTGTAGCTTCTACACAAACTTATTTAAATTATATGAAACAAATTGTCGCCTTCATTCACGTTTATTTTACAACTCGTATTAGCGAGCGTTTTTGGGCTCTAGGCTCATTATCAAACTAAAAAATTGTTAACAACATCAAAGGTCATGTTTAATTTCAATATAACACATATGAAATAAATTTTGATTCAAAAATTCTCTACCTTTTAGTCGAATGACAATTAATTACGTCTGCATATTTGTTGAACACTAAACTTTCATCGTTGAACCCGCCAAAGTCATCCTTTCCGTGTTTAAGTTGGTGTTATTTTTCGTTTTGATTATATGATGATATTAGTTTTGTAGCCAATTTAACGTATTGACTGAACTGGTTCGCGATTCTTAAGATTCAAATTCAGTATTCAACAAAATCTGAATTTTAAGAATCGCGAACCAGTTCAGTCAATCCGTTAAATTGGTTATAAAACTAATACCATCATATAATCAAAAACAATAACACCAACTTAAACGCAGAAAGGATGACTGTGGCAGGTTCAACGATGAAAACTCAGTATTCAACAAATATGGAGACGTAATAGATTGTCACTCGACTAAAATGTAGAGAAGTTTAATCAACATTTATTTCATACGTGTTTTATCGAATTTACACATGACCTTTGATGTCGTTAACAATTATTTAGCTTGATAATGAATCTAGATCCCGAAAACGTTCGCTACTACGAATTTTAAAATAAACGTGGATGAAGGCGACAATTTGTTTCATATAATTTATTTGTAATGGTCCACGACACCTTAGATGTTTTAACAAACTTATTTTATAATTATGCACAGTGATCTTTAATAATTCTCTGTCGTTTGGTTTTACTTTATGCCAATAATTAAACTTATGACTTCTAATTTACTTTTGCTCTTACTGCTGTAACTTAATTAATTAATTAATTAATTCCCGTTTACTGTTTCTACTGAATGTGACGCTTTAATCTAATCATCTTTAATTTATTAATTAATTATACTTTTAATCCGAATTAAATCATGGATTTTACATTCGAAGATCATTTCGACATATAATAACTGCTTTGCGAATACACGAATCTCTATTACTCTATTTTTACTCACTCATTGATTAATTTACTGACTACCCCCAAAACGCGTTTCATGTAGGTCATTATTACTTTTCCCCTTCTTCTTTAGCTTCCCTTTCAATAATCTACTGTGATCTACTGTGTTTTACGCCGTCTACCGGTGAAGCCCACTCTACTAATTGCATCTGATTTTTTTTTACTGTGAGCCATCATGGATTCATACCCACCTATTACTGACACATTTACACATACTCATACATCTTCACTTGTCTCATTGTCGTTATTGATTGATTGTATGTTAATCAGCTTAATACTGCTACAATTAGTTACTCAACCAAAACTATTCATCACCCTGTTTATACTTTGCGTTCTTACTGCCATTGTGTCACAGTTTTTTGCATCTTTTCGTCAGCATAATAATTTGCTAATCACAATAACGTTCTAACTTAAGCCATATGTGAGTATCCTGTACCAATGTTTACAATTTTATTGTTTCAACAATACTAGCTTAACTGAAGCTTAGTACCTTGCATAGCATTTCTCATTTCATAAATACTACCAAATTAATAAACATCTCTATGAACGATGAACGAAACCATCTGAACTTATATTTGATGACTATTTGTTCTTTATTTTATAAAACTATATACAGTATGATTGATTTTATTGATAACAAATTCTATCGTTACACTTCATCGCATCTATTCATCCTGATTCATTTACATAGTTTCTAAGTATCTATTGTTTAAACTGTCTCACATTAAACTAAACAGGAACGAGTACATTTTACCTCGTGACAATGTAAATTTGTTCTTCTGATTGTGTTGCGGTTTTTCTTCTACTTCTTCGTGATTGTCAGGATTGAAATGATTCATCGTTGTAACGCAGATATTGTAGGTTAATCCGGCCCATTAACATGACGAAGATGGTGAAATAAATTGTGGACGATACATACATTGTGGAAATTGGGGATGTAGGGTCAATTCACTGTCGCCGAAGTAGTAACGCGGCAAGCGTCGCTGATGCTCTTCACGCGTTACCTTGTAAGCCATCCTTTGCCGGATGTGGGAGGCAATGGCACATCTCCTGGAGCTTCAGGGGATAACGGTGAGCCAGGGATATCGTAGGTTCTTCTTTCTGCTTCGATGGAGTAGAAGGAACAGCTATGTTTACCGGTATGCGTGACGCACACTGTTTTCTCATTGAAGAAGTGTGAAATATTGTTATGAGTGTGATAAAAGAATTAAAGATTAGAAGATGGTGATGATGATAGGAGAGCGAAAGATTCAGCCGAACGATTTAATAATGTGGTTGAATGTATCTAATTCGATGTGTAATTTTGTTACTGACTGTTTGAATTTAATTTAAATTTAATCAAGATAATAATAAGCGATTTTGCTGGTGGCGCTTACTATAGATGCCAAATAAATTCAAAAGTGCGATTTTTAGCTCACTATATAAGAATATGCTTACCACATAATGGAGAATTCTACTAGTTGAAGTGTGCGAGATCCTCACTCAACAATGACTAGCATCAGACACAAAATGCGCCTGATTTTCTGCTGGTTTGTGGGTGCCCTATTATCTGAAACTAGCGACGTTTGGTAGCCAGCGGCATTTGGGAGGTTTGGACTAAATTTTTGCTAAAATCTCTAGGAAGTGTAAAGTTCCTCCTAATCCAATCCCAAGCATTCCTTCATTCGTTACGAATTTTAAAGAACAATAACGCATTACATCCCCGTAGAAATTCTATGATGTCATCAGTTGTTCTCCAATCAGAATAAAGTGCGAGTGAACTCGCGAAGAATGCTACCCCTGGCAATATCGAGTCAGCCAATAGAAAATTAAGAGAGCATGACTTAATTGTAGAATATCACGACAGTATTTCGGGGAAGCGAACAATAATACGTGTAAGTATATATGTCATTTCTGGAGACGCTTTGTAAAACGATATATGAGTGAACAGATGCTAGATAAAATAATGATAAATACGTCCCCGTATGATTAGAAATGTGTGAGTGAGTGTGGGCTCACATCTTTGTTCCAGTTCGTACGAAATAATGCTTTTTCGTATGAATTTATGTGTAAGAGCTGCCGCCCGCGACTACTTCTCGCTGTTAGTATGCATACATAATAACTGTTAGCTGCTTTCGCAATCCGTGTACAACGTTTGTGAGAAATACTTGCTTGGCCCTCCCATACAGTGAATATTCATTGATGATAAACTTTTGTATTTTCCTCTCGTTATTAAATTATATATTTTTGCAGTGTTGTTGAGTCCGGAAGCTATTTGTTCTATAAGCTATTTTGTTGCTATAAAATTCAAGCAGATAAGAAAAGAACTAACCGTCCAAAGCGTGGGACTCCTGGGAATCACGAAAATTCGTACATCTGACTTTCGTTCATGGTCGAAGTTTTTGGCAAATGTTTTCACTGTAGGTCATCCTGTGACGCTCTCAGGATTTCCTCTCACACCGCAATACGAATTCCCCAGCCTTCCTCTTCGTCATTATTAGAACACCCGAGAGCTATACGGGCAAGTTCTCAATCCTTTTGTACTATTCCATACAACTCTGTACAGGACACTCCTGGCCTGCTTTGAACACTCTAATTTGCTTAAAGTAATATGGCACGTTGTCCGACCTTTAATGAATACGCAAGGCAAACAGTTGGATCGCATGCTGCGGACCTGACGTTCGCATCGCCAGAGCGATTCCATTCCTTAGAATCATACTGCCGACACGACCAAACGCAAACTTGACTACGAGCATTTTAACCGCAGCAAAATTAACGTTAGCCACTGGAACTACCGCGGCTGTTGGCACTAGGATTGCCCCCTCCCCTCAGTAACTTTTTATTGTATTTGGTTTATTTTTAATCCAATAACGAAGCCTCTCGAGAGGATCTTCGCAATGTCACTCCTTTTTACTACGACATCGTGTCGGTACTGGGTAAGTTGTGCGCCTGTTGCCTTCCTTGATAGTGGTAGCCGTTTTTAAGACTCCCTCTCCGATATCGTACCCTAATACCCCAATACTCGTAACAGCTAGGCAGGAACCTGATGTACGCATCAGGCCTGATAAGTTCGCCTCCGGTGTTAATGGACTACAAGATCCAACTGCATCCCCTCTCCGGGATTGGTTTTGTTGAACGTAGTACCACTCAAACAAGTTTAGCTCTCGCCCACTACAGCCAAGTTAAGCAGTTACACTGCCTAGATAACTAATGACACCTCGTGACACCTCCAAACCTCGTTGATACGATTCTACCAACGTCCACTATAACGAGTCTACTGAGCCGTACCGAGTCGACCGCGGGTAGGCTTGATAGCAGGCG
>WYDF02071741.1:0-11428 GCA_009867245.2 Adranes taylori
TTACATTAAATTAAGCATGAATTACGTGATATCTCATTTTTTTCAAAAATGGACTTACACCACTTTCAAAATAAACGCTCCAATTCCTGGAACTTTTAGAATAGTTGTGTTCATGTTTATTGGTTCATATTTGTTAAATGTTTGTGGCATATTATTAAATGAAGAATGTGAGTAGTATTGAGTAGTAAATGAAGTAATGTGAGTAGTAGTATTTAATGTAAACAGTAAGACAAGTTTTAATTAGATAGGTGCTAATTTCAAAAATTGAGTTTCTATCACCGATTTTACTTTATATAATCTATAGATGCGGTTCCTGTCAAGCAACAGTGTTTAATCCAACTCATTTGCGTTTAGTCGAATACGTTAAAGATATTGTTGAGAGAGTATTTCAAATACACGGTGGCCAAAAATTAATCACACCATTGTTGATGCCTAAAAATTCACATTACGATCAACTAGAAACAAGTGTGAAATTAATGACACATTCTGGTTTCGTTGTTACTTTACCACATGATTTAAGGTAAGCCATTATATGTATGCCAAGAAACTTTTTGTGCAATGTAGTCTTCTCGCGATTATATTTTTATAAAATATTGTTCCTTTTCATTCAATTTGTTCAAATATAGTGGTTATATTTTCCAGTATGTTGTGAAGAGTATAATATTTACACGTTCTATTTCGGGGGACTATTTTGCTTCCAACGTGATGGCAAGAAAGAATCTTTGTAATGGGGTACGCCGCGATTCTCTCCAACACTACGGGATCTTCTCGTACAAAAACTGCAAAATGCTATTTACTATAATAACCACCTTAATTTACCTAATACGTAATGGCGTTATAATCCCGTTTCTCTACACTGTTTAGAATAAAACACAAGACTTAGTAATTGTTAATTTCTTCCAGTACTGTATTGAACTTTATCTCACTCAGTCAACCAAAAATATAATTAAACTATGTACAATCAGTGACGCACAGTCCTAATATCTACCAGTCGTCTTTCTTTGTCAATAAAACAGATGCATAAATTCAACTAACTAATAATAATGATTTGGTTAATGTTACATGCAAATAAAAAACAAATTATTCGTAAATCTAAAATAAATATCGCCTCATCAAAACAATAACATAAAATAATATTGGTGGTCAATTACTACGTACAAATAGATGAATGAACTGGCGTTCAAGTTTCATCAAACAAATCCCCCAATTATTTATAAAATTCTTTTACTTACAGGTTTTATCGTTCCTACAATCACAAACTTATTTGAGACTTACACACCGTTACGTTATTAATTCATTTCAGTTCGTTTTAATTCATCTCAATAACTAAACTTATTGCCTAATCCATTTAATTTATGTTATTCAAACAATTCAAATTTAAAAGAATAATTTTATTACTATCAAATACTGTACTTTACTGTGCCTCATATCTAACTTCCGATACTTATTTCCCAATTTAATTTATTCATGATTTAATTTGGAATAAATTATAATTTAATTAATGATTTTATTTTCAAAACGCTGAATGAAAAGGGTTCAACCTACATTTTAAAATTTCTTATTACCGACGTTTTTTCAGTGAGAGCTGTGCGACTCTTATTACTCTCTTTGTCCCCCCTAGCTATCTTATCTCGGCACCTGTATGTGTTCTCCTACTACCATGCTATATGGGTCGATGATTGCGGATTTGGTAAAAGAATTTGTTCAAGGTTTAATTAGATACAATAGAGTTTAATTAACGATAAATGATTATTTCTACATTTTAATTGTAAAACTTATTTACTGTAAGAGTGCCCGTAAATGACTGCTTTTTTTCAACTAGTTCGTCTAGCAGACAAACTGCTTACGTAATAACAACATTTCACAAAATCTTTCCATCCTCAATTATTTAAATGGCAAGTATCAAGCGTACAAAACTATGTAGCATAGAACTAAATTAGAACGAGGACTTATTACAATATATTTTGACTAAATCTAAATGGCAGAACATTCTGGTTCTTGGTATTACTCCATATATTCCTGCTCTTGTATTTCTAGAGACCCTTGATCTATCTATAAATCGGATCAAAGCAGATCTTGGAAAGTTTGGAGGGATTTCCTCAAAAACTCGGAATCTATAATAAGCTCGATGCTTCTGTAACTATTAGAGGCCGGATAGTCGGGATACATAGTACGGTTATATGCCTAATGTATCATCTTCCGTAATCATGTGCCTATTTTCTTTGACATATTCGATCTATGAACATTCAATCGATTTATTGAGACTTCGTATACCAACTTCTAGTGGCGAAAGATCTAATGGCACCTATAGCGCCTCATTTGGGTTCTTTTCCATAGCTCCTGCTATGCCGAGGCACGTAGTTTTCTGAAGGACATTTACTGCCTTATCTTACCTTAGAGTGTTTTTCGAAACATCAGTGCTATCTAAGTTATGGAATGCCTACTGTTGCTTTTTTCTTCGTAATTTTTCATTTGTTTGTATTGTTGCCTATTTATGTTTAATAATGTTCTAATTTCTATTTTGCTAGTTCCTTCTAATTTCTTTTTTTTTTAAATTAGAAAAATAAAGTTATAGTAAAAATAAAGGTAATACTAGATGCTAAAAATTAAAAATTGTGTTAGAAGTTCTGAAATTCTTTCACTTAGAATACTATTGTATCAAACTCGACCTATTCAGAAATAGATATTCTAGCGATGCTACACAAGGAAATAATGTTTTAATGAATGTTAAGAATTTGGTTATATTATGTTATTTTTATTATATTAAATTTTTAGGATGTCATTTGCAAGATACGTAGCTTGGCACGGTATAACGCAATTCAGACGCTATTCAATAGAACGGGTTTACAGAGAAAAACGAATATTTGGTTTTATTCCGAGAGAACTTTATGAATGTGCATTTGATATAGTAACTCCTTTCGCAGGTATAGAAAGTATAAATCTATAATTAACGAATTATAAATATCTTACTTGGATTCATTATTCCACATTTGCAAAATGCTTTACTGTGTAATTACCGCAAAGCTCTTTGCAAAGCTCTTTACTGTCTAATTACCGATAAGCAGCAAAAATGCAACTTCAGAAATTAAGTATGCATGTACTCAGTCATAAGATATACATGTCAAAATGCCCTCTAACGTACAAAACCTAGTTAAATATCTGGCATTAACATGGGATAACAAATTAATCTGAAAGCAGTACGTTTACGCTAATCTTTAAAGTTTCATGAATACTTTTGATACTGCTTTTGATAAGGTGCTGCTCCGGTATAATCATGTTCCGAGCAAGATCGGTATTGTTTGTGGTAACTGCCGTTTTTTGGCTTAGGAGCTCGAAACCTGTTTTTTGGTAGGAACTTATTTACAATTTAAAAAATTTTTTGAAATTTTAAAACATATTTGATAACTGTCACTATAAGTAATATCGTAGTTAACTGGGTTAAATTACGAAACAAAATTTTATTTATTTATACCAAAGTAATTCCTCTGTAATTTTTTACATCATTTCTGTCACCGGATTTAAATATTGGGATTATAAAGCTTTGCTTTCATATGTCTGGAAAAATACACGTAGATAAGTATAAGTTAAAAAGCAGTTTAAGAGGTTTCATAAGGAGTATACCCAATTCCTTAGAAATTGTGGGGTTAAAATATCGAGACCTGGTCCGATTTGGTCATTTAAATCGAGAATGGCTTTGTAAATACTTGATGACCCAAACATGTATGAATTAAAATTGGAATTACTATCTTTATGATACTGATCCAAGGTTTGTTACTAGAAACAAACCTTGGAACTTGATCTATCAATTTGCTCCAAATTATCATATCCTGCAATATGGACTCAGCGAAAAGAGAAGAACTCTTACCATTACTTGTAATTATGTTACTTAAATTTAAGAATTAGATTTCTCGCATAATATTTTTATGTTTTACTGAATGAAATTTTTCCTAATTTTGAGTAAAATAATAATTACTAAAACGTAGGACACTATTGTGTTTTTTAGGAAATTTAATGACTGATGCGGAATTGTTATTCATATTGAATCAAATTATTGAAGAACTACCTGCTGTAAAGAATAAGAATTTATGGATTAGATTGAATCATACATCACTATTGAAAGCTATTTTACTACATTGTGGAATTAAGAACAAACATGAGGAACTCTATCAAATATTATTTGATGTAAAGGTAATCGAATTAATTCTTATTTTATTAA
The DNA here is from genome assembly GCA_009867245.2 of Adranes taylori. Classification (NCBI taxonomy): domain Eukaryota; kingdom Metazoa; phylum Arthropoda; class Insecta; order Coleoptera; family Staphylinidae; genus Adranes; species Adranes taylori. The sequence continues at coordinate 4,217 of WYDF02071741.1, forward strand.
TTAAAAAATTATTAAGCCCTTTTTCTTTTATATGGATGCAAGCATTCATCATGTGGTAGGTTTCATCAGTACCCTCTGCTTTCAGTAGATTGTCAAGTCTCTGCTTACTGCACCACGCTAGCTTGTTTAAACTTATTTGAAAATCCTCTAGATAATGTATATACGTAACAATTACAGAGTTTTATGAACGTAGATAGTAGTTAGACAAAATGAGATGAACCATTATCCTAAATGAGATGAACCATTATATTGAAAGTAGAGGATACTGATTACGACTATCATTTATGCCAGAAATGGTCCATCTACCCTGACTGGCTTTTTAAGCTAAATTGGGTGTTTTATGCAGTCAATATGTAGTTTTCAAAATAATTGACTTATCTAATTAGTAGTTATTTACGGCGTAAAATAGTACTATCATACATACATTATTCAATTCTTAGATTTATCGTGTATAAGCTAATACTAGAGCTGAATGCGGTGATTAATAAAAAGAGCCTCATTGTTAAAGTTCTATAATGGTTCATCTCACTTAGGATGTCATTTTGTCTAACTATCATTTACGTTCATAGAACTCTATAATTGTTACATATGTACATTATATAGAGGATTTTCAAATTAGCTTAACCAAGTCAGCGTGATGCAGTCAGCAGAGTCTTTAGACAATGCTACTGAAAGCAGAGGAAACTGATGACGGATACCATATGTCGGAAATGGTCCATCTACCCTGGCTGGCTTTATAAACAAATAGGATGTTTCATGCAGTCAATATGTGGTTTCCGAAATGATTAACTTATTTATTTAACATTCTACAAATGTTATTTGTGATTCCCATTGACTTCATATGACTACATCTATTTGAATCATAGTTTTAAGATTAGAAATATTTATTATCAAAACATATAATGCATATTATAATGTAAACTCTGTAGAATTGATATATATTTTTTAAATGTAATCATTTTATATTTTGTAAATAATACACACAACGTATGAGTTGAACACCATAAAAACTAATTATTTATAAATTAATGTTAACATTTTTTTTAATACTGCAAATCTCAAAAGTGAAATAGTAAAGAAGCAATTCTTTGTCAAATTTTCTTCGATATTACAAACAAGCGAAATGTCACATGCCCTTAATATTGCTCAATCATATGAGGACAGTGCGACTTAATACATTAATAGTAATTATTAGTAAACTATGAATATACATTTATTTTAATTATTTATCACAAATATCACAGTATAAATTACCTACTTTGTATAAATGACTTTTTAGGACGGAAAAGTTTCCAAGCTGCAGATTTACACGCACTTGTTTAGTATGGGTCTATCTTATAATACGATTAATACTTTAATTAATTTCATCGAATTCGGAGATTCTATACAGAAGTTAATTAGTGTTTTACAACCGGTGACAAAGAAAGATTCTGAAGCAGGGTTCTATGCGAAACAAGCTTTACAAGAATTGAATATGATTGTTAAGAATGCTGAAGATTTGGGAGTCTCTGTAAGTAATATTAGCGCACATTTTATTAAATCGAATTTTTCTCATAAATTATGTATGTAGCCGGATTACCTTTTAAGTTTCTACAAAAAACAATGAAAGAAAAAGAATTTTTGGTATAAATAGTACTCCGCTTTAGTTCTAACCAATGCTTGAAACATTTCTTTTACATTATGTTTTTTTAAAGGCTTCAATAGTTTCTTGCTGTGTGAAAATTGTTGTCCACGCATGTTTGCTTTGAGATTCGGGAACATAGAGAAGTCGTTATGTGATAAATCGGATGAATATAGGCAGGAGGACATTAATATTATTTTCCTTCAAATAATCAATTGTTACGCATCCAGTGTGCGAGGTATTAAGTCTGCCATAAAAAGTGTTTGAAAGAGACTATTTCTAAGTTTTGAATGATTGAAACGGATGTTGTAGGTGCGTTAATACCATAACACGAATCATTTGTTTGTTTACGTTCGAAGTGGCAGAGTTAAAGGATCGTCTTTTTCTGCTATTTATATGCAATGTAAAATTTAGCAAAAATCCATTCTTGCCGAAGAACATTGGTTGGAGTAGTTTTGAAATGTGCGACATGTTTAGAAGCACCGTTTGCGTCAACAAACGTAAGTACAGAAAATTTGCGTTAAATTTGAGGAAAATTTAAGATAGGCCATTCCTGAAACTAGCCTTGGTATAACAGGGGCTCTGCAAACGACCCCAAAGAGCGGCATTTAAAGTGCTTCTAGATCAATCGCCCTTAATAAATAAATAACCTTTTATTGACATTTCCTTACAATTTTTACAGATTTTAACTTAAATCTACCTAAATACACACAAATATACAAAACAAATTCATCCTTTTATTTCATCTCAAATTCCCCAAATCGACATCCACTTTTCCCTCCCAGGGAGCAGGCAATGTTATCCTATTCCCCTTCCCTTCTGACTCTTTATTCCTATTTTCTTTACCATTTCCCCTACCCCTGTCCTAATCCCTTTCGCTATGATACAAAGTCCCCTTTACACTCTCATTATCCCTTACCCCTACTTCTTACCGTTCTTTCCTTCTATTCGTCTTCTATCGCCCCCTTACATCACTTCCTCTTCTTAAGTTACCTATTACCCTTCTGTTTCTAATTTCTTCTAATATGATAACCTCCTTTTACTTACTTCAGCTATTATTCTCCTCATAATATCTAATCCTTTACTAACTTTTTCCAAACTCACCCTCACATTTTCACCCAAATTCTTCTCATTCTTGCTCCATTCAATCCCCTCACACCTCTTAATCCAATGAATCCATTTTTATTCCTTTTTTCCTCATATTATACACAATCTATCTTCCTCTTTCAACCTGTACTCTCTTGTATCTCTCTTGTCTTTCTACATCTTCCATCCTTTCCCCATGATCTCCCCCACGACATCCCCTCCTCCACAGATCTTCTCAAACCATCTGATTAGAATTGACTATACAAGTAGAGGCGGATGCTGCACTGTACCGGCTAAAAATTAATAGACCGAATTGGGCCAAGATTACAAGGGATGAAATACTGGAAATGAAATCGGACTATATATCTCCAGTCTACAATATATACAGAAACTATGAGGTCATCACTGACTCCGGTTTGTGGAGAGAAGATCTTTCCATCTTTGCGGAATCTACTCTGGCCTGGTTCACAGACGGTTCAAGGGTTTCTAGAAATACTGAAGCAAAAATATACGGAGAACCATCGAAATGCAAAATGTCCTGCTCTTAGGGCAGATTTGTCACAGTCTTACAGATTGAAATATATACAATCCTCCATTGCGTACAGGAAAACATATAAAGGAAATATAAGAAATAACAGTTTTTTTATTGTAACCGACATTGTAACCGAAATTCAGGTGCTTAATATCGCCAGAAACGTGTCTATACTGACGAACGAATGCATCAATACACTATGCAGACTGGCTATAACTAACTCAGGGGCATTGTAGGCAACGATAGCAAGTGCACTAGCAAAGAAGGCTTCTAGCACATTAGCACACAGTTCACTGGTTCGGAGCCGCCTCTGGGAATACTGCTAGTTCCATCAGAGACGCAATAGGAAACTGAATCATTCAAAAATACATAGACTGTGTTATAAGAAGCCAATTAAGAACAAAACCTCAGATTTGCTGAAACCTAGCAGAAATAACATCAAAATGATAACTGGCCTATTAATAGGACGACAGGTATGTATGAAGAAAATCATATGTAGGTCTACACGCTGCTGAAATACATTGTAGGCTGTGTCTGGAGGAAAGCGAGATAGCTCAACGATCGGAACGAATTGGTGTGACTAAACGATCAGAGAAGGTGTAATAACACGCTTGGCTGTAGTGCTATGGAGCGGTATTCCGCAGACGCCCTTAGTGATAATAATAATAATGATAATGATAATAGTGATAATAATGATAGTGATAATAATAATGATACGATCATACAGGAAATGATAGGGGTTCTACAATTAAATGTTAATATGATGAAAACCAACAAATTCACTTGTACGGTAAAATCAATTGTCATGTAATTGTGTACATTTGGGGAACAATGAATAAATTCTATTAAAGTGAGCGTTCGGAGAATGCTGTGTCTGGTTTTTTTTTCTTCCTGTTGGAAAATTCAAAATAATTTAATGGCAACCACTTGGCACCAGAGAGTTCATACATGTTTAAATGAATTAAGCCCAATTGGATTGAGCAGATGAGTTCTCTAGTCTCAAATCGTAAACCTTCAAACTTCTTGCATTTATCCAGTGACTCTATCATGTTCCTTCTAATGCATCTCTTACATATTCTTTCTCTAACTTTCATCCAATTCCAAATACCACTTTTTAATTCCACCTCTGAATCAAGCCATCATCATATTTTTCAATTTATTTTTATATATAAATCTAGGATGTTAGATGTAAAGGTGTCCCTTCTTCAACTTTAACCTATTAGCGCATAGTGTTCGTTTAAACGAAACTTAGTATTATTATGTATTACCTTTGAGTAAGTAATAAATAGAGATATAAAAGGATAGGACAAAACGGACTACGTGAAAAAGTGCTGTCCTCATAAGAGATGTGGTAATTTGAGGAACTTTTTGGACTGAATAGAAGAAATTGGATCCAATATATAGCAAAGACGCAAACTAGTTGAACACCTAACCACTGACCTAACTTAGTTTAGCATGTGTGTGACGATTTTAAAAATTACCAGTGTTGTGATTTATAATTTAGAAATGATAGTATTAATGCAATAAGCTAGAATTAATTCTATTCGTATATTATTTTTTCTCCGTTTAGTTAATTTGAATTCGAATGTTCAGCGCTCTTCTCTTGATCGAGAAAAACCAGCCAGGATTATTTGACTTCTGGTTTAAATCAAATTAATTTATTTATATAAAAAATATATTTTCTAATTTTTAGTTTGATATAGAAGTATGTCCTGGCTTAGTCACAAATATTGCCCAATATTCGGGTATGATGTGTCAGTTGGTTTGTGAGTCAAGGAAGAAACGTCATTCCTCAAGTAAACGATCAGCATTTGAAGTATTGGCCGCAGGAGGACGTTATGATTGTTTAATTGCTTCTTATAGGAATATGATGGAAAGGTATTACACTCAAATAGAATAGATTATTAACTAACTAGAATTTTTATCAAAAGTCAAAGAGGCAAATCTGCATATGTGGATCAAAGATTATAAATGACTAGAATTTAAAAAAGTTTTTCTAGTTATTTGCTGGTGATCATATTTTGCTGCAATTAATTAAACAAGCATGGACATACAATGCTAGTATATCAAATATTGGACATGCAATAAATGTTTACTACATGATGAAGATTATAGTACCATCTGAAACAGAGGTTCCAAAGTTTTTTGTTTCATAGACCACGTCCAATTTTTTCTGTTTTGGGTTTTTCTAATATTGAATTGTTACAAATTCATCAACTTCAACAACAACAAAATAACAAAGTATTAATACTTTGTTATACTTAATACTTTGTTATACTTAATACTTTATTATTTTGTTTTAGCAATCGGTAGTACCTATTTCTCTATCTTTAAAAACAAGATTCTATTGTATATGATTCCTCTCTATATAAATACAAAAGATATCTAAAGATTAAATTAAAATAAGGTTTTAGACCAGGAATCAATTTTGAATGCTATGTCTTACCATATTTAAATAGCTTAATTTTCGTCCACTGTTAACTGATACTAAACATGGCCAAATCTAGAAAGAAATGTAGACAGTACTTATTTGAAATTTGGCTTCATTCCATCATTGTCAGACAATCGATTGCCTATGTGCGTTTTATGCAACAAAGTTTTGAGCAATGACGCTATGAAACTAGAGCATCATCTAAGAAGGTGTCACCCTGATAAAACAGGCAAAGATTTCAAATACTTAAAGAAAAACTTCACAAGAGACCCACAATGCGATGTCGACGTCACAAAGAAAAGATGATGGTTTGCGGGCGTTTTACAATATCTCGCTACTTATAACAAAATCTGGAATACGCCATACTGCATACAAACCTGCATATGATATGATAAAAAAAATACGCTTGAGCCACAACACAGTTCAAAGATGTATTGATGAAATATGTTATAATATTGAAAGCTTCTTGGGTAATTATCTCCAAACAACCCATTTCTCTATACAACTGGACTCATATCGAACTCATACTTGACTATTGAACTCGTATTACCTCAAGTTATGAACGCAAATTTTAGGATTATTCGCGTTTTTACATAAAATATTTTTATCATTGCATGCTACCGAATCAATTAGTGTACCAAACGTCTGTGCTCCGGTGTTTTCTTATATCAGTTGGATAAATCCATTTTGATCTAAAACTTCTTTCAGTTTTCTCTTATTTGAAGAGTTACTTTCCAATTGACGTTTAAATCTTCTACACTGATTAATTTGTCATCATCTACTTTTTCGATTCTTTTACTGCAGGTCTCTTGAAAAATATTTAAGAATGTTTCAAAGTTATTCGAGGGTGATCGCTAATACGCATCAAGAATAAAGTTATCATGCCTCTTTTGTATTTGTAACCTAGTCCATTAGATTCCATGTTGATCTGGCAAGACTTCTGAATTACCCTGATATAATTTCGTGTATATATGACTATTCCTCCTGTTTGTCTAGTATTTGAGTAGCAACTGTTAAAATTATAACCCTCTCCATATATTTCATTAACTAATATCTGCTCAGTTATTCTTGCTTCAGTGAAGCTGACAACAACCGGATTAACCACAGACAAGAACATTCTAGTTTCATCAATGTGGCTATAAAAACTCTGTATATGAACTAGTTGATCATTACTATATCTATGTAATTAGATCTATAGTGATCCATCAGGTGACTCATGATTCGTCAGGATTTTCAAGTCATTTTTTTTGTTGCGGTTTACTGAAGAATACATTCTTTGTATACATTTCTTGATGCCTGAAAAATTCGCAGAAGCAGTTTTCATATTTAAAAAAATTAGAAACCAATATGTTCTGTAAATAAATTACGTATGATTTTTATTGTCTCAGCAGAAAAAGAATTCTGAATTGTTTTGTCTTGTATTTTGTCTGTTTTAATTATATTTTAAACATGTACATATTATTTTCAGAGCAAACTTATTAACTGGTTCAGATCTAAAACAGTCAGCTGTTGGTATATCTGTATCACTTGATAAATTAGTTC
>WYDF02071752.1:0-11428 GCA_009867245.2 Adranes taylori
AAGATAATTTAATTTTTGGTAATTAATAGGTTCTGTTGATTGTAATGAGGGTTTTCTTCTACTTATTTCTTTATAACGTTGACGAAGTTAAAGGATTTATTGATGAAGTTCTATTGCATAAAGTTATGAGTTACTGATACTGTAGATGGTTCCGGCCCATTAATATTACGAAGATGCTGAAATAAAATGTTGCATATACGGTGACATTTTATGGCTTAGAAAATGAATGTATTGGTTTACGGTGATGGGCATCTGCTCGCTGTCGCCGAAGTGGAATAATCGTCGGTGGTGCTCTAAACGTGCCTCTGGAATTGTATTTCCGCCATATGCGCTGTCTCGGTGCACTGAATGGTTGGTTGAGCTCTTCCTCTAACGCTCTCCTTCTTGATCCTCCATTAACAAAGTAATTGTCAAGGGTTATGAGTTATCGATATGAGGGAAAGCAATTCAGAAGTGAGTGATGAGAGAACGAAAGGTTCAGCAGAAATTAATGAGGTAGTATATTGATATACTTGACCTGTTGCTTGTAAAATTTTAGTTGCTGAATGTAGATGTATTTAATTTAAATATTAGTAATAATGAGTGATCTCGATGATGGGGCTTACTATAGATGCCAATCAGATTCAAAACTGCGATTTCTCACTCTCAAAGAATAAATTGTTAACTAATGAAGAATTAAGCAGGCTGAATTGTGCGATTTTTCACTCAACAGCAACTAGCTTCATACCCAAAATGCGTCTGAGGAAAGATAGCTTGAATTGCTCCTTTTATGCAAATTTTGCCGAAAAAAAGACTGAGCTTGAAAAAAACTTCTGCTACGAAAGTTTCAGGAATGTTGTACTTCCGATCAATCAAACATTTCTTCATGATACGTTAAAATCCCTAAAGATCAAAATTGATTGTTGTTGTGACGGTTATCTAAGAAAATGTCAGTAGTGGTATGCTAAACGGTGGTAGTATCAATCTTACTCCACCAAAACCTTATATCTTACTCCACATAAATCAGAGATCAGCCGAAAGTGTGAAAATCTTAACGATTAGGTGGTGGAACAATCGTTACGCTTCCAGTAAAAGAACAATTGCCGCCGCCAAAGGAAAACGCTAACAATAGCAAAATTTCAATTGATAAAAAAAAGAAATGTCGTTACGAATATAAAATGCGAGGGTACTACATACGTATGAAAGCGCACCTCTACATAAAAGCCGGCTGCCGTATGTCGTATACTTCGCGGCATGACGGCAAAGCTTTGTGCAGCACTCCTGCCGCTTCGGTACAATGTTTGATGGTCATTTTCTAGGACATGGAGCATTTGTATAGATGTGTGTAATATTATTTCCAGAGCATGTTTCCAATGCCTTGAACATAAACAATCATAGATTTAGAACCGTTCAATATCTCAGCCGCTTGAACAACGGCGAAGATCTCCAATGTGTGTGACTAATTTGCTCTGTCCCGACGGACGTTATTATCTATTTTTATTGCCTTCTTTTTGGCAATTGTAGAATAACTTTACCTTAGAAACTGGTTACTGTAATTGAAGACTCATATCTGAGAGATTTTCTAAACATGAAAAGTCCGATGTACACGCGAGATCATTTCAATCTTGGATGGATTGCAGTAAATGATATATGTTGGGCAAAGTAATCGAAAACAAAACAATCATAGATCAAAGCTGAACGATGGAATGAAGTGTTCAAGAGCATAGGGGTTTTGATAGAATTCCTCACCTCACAAAATTTAGCACCTCGTGGTAAAGCGGACAAACTGTGTGCAAGAGAAAATGATAGCGTTTTGAAAATGCTACGTTTGTAGGGAAGTTTGACGTAATCATCTTTGAACATATACGTCAGATAACATGAAAAGAATCGTTTATTCACTATATTGGAAAAACAATCAAAATGAAATAATTGAACTGCTCAGCTTAATCATCAAATAGTACATCATACTAGAGATACAAAAATGGACATGTTATTCTACTATTTTGCATTGTATCTATAACGTCAGCCATACAAAAAAGTTCCCTTTGATTGTCTTGTATGTCACTTATAATCCAGGGAAAGAGCCATGCACCCAAAAACGTTTCTTAGGTTTGCTTCTGGTGGAATATTTATGCTCCCATTGGGAGGCTTTCATTAAAACGCTTAGAAATCAGCTTGAGCATTAGAAGCTGTCTTTGTGTAACATGTGAGGGAAAAGCTGCGAGAATGGAGCTAATATGAAGAGCCAACGTTCTGGAGTACAAAAAAAATTCTCGTGCATTTTTGCACCGTGCAGTGGTCACTCTTTTAACCGGGTTCTGAAGGACGCAGCTCTTTCTTATACTGAAACTGTAAAATTTTCTAGTACAGTAAACAAGCCATGCTGAGACAGTGCGTAAAGTGACAGCCAACGAAAATTGCCAACTAAAATCATTATGTAAAACTCGGTGGGAGAGTAAAATAGACACGATAACTTCGCTGAAATATTAGGCTGGACAAGTGTATGATGCCCTGTTTGAGCTTTCTAATGACTCAAGAACAGATGCTTTTGGCAAAAAGACTGCACTAATCTTATCTAAAAAAATATGGAGTTTCAAATTTTCAGATGTTTCTTGTTGATGTCTGGAAAATTGCTCAGAATCCAGATATCAATCCTTCCTTTGAAAGAGAAGCACAACAACGACCTAGAAAAATAAAGAAATAGTTTGGCTACGAATCTCAGGATAAAACTCATCTTGAACCAATAGAAACTTTCAAGAGGAACTTCTACTTCAACATACTTGATCAAACGATTTCTTCTTTGTGGAAAAAATGTAGTCAACTTCACTAACACCACTACATTTTTGGTTTCATGTGAGGAAAAAGAAACAGTTTTGAAAAAATTTGTGCACTTACAAGTTGTCGTGAGTGACAAAAATCATACCGTTATAGAGGTGGCGCCAAAAAGTATCTCACACGGGTGAACATTTTATCTCAAGGCGCCTCTGATTGGGTACCGAAAAATATTTTTTGGAAGCATTATTTTTACTACATTGAATTAAACTTTCACTTTTAAGCCATTGACCCCTTCCCTCCAATTTTTATCTTTGGTTCTACTAGTACACTTGCATCATAACATGGAGATTTTGAAAATCGCAGGTACTTATCTAATACAAATCACTTATACTTATCCATAAAGTAATATTAGATAATCACCATATTTAATTTTCGCATTGCATGCTTTAAATTTTTATAATTTTCTTTTAGTTATACGAGTGTACTACTATAACTAAAAAAGGACATTACGTTTATGCGCGTGCATATCCATCAACATGAAATTTACATGAAATCTGGCACTAACACCTTGGCTATCGCAGGTACAATGTTTGTTGAGTGACTGACACTAATCCCGATCAACGTAGGCTAGAATTATGCACTCTATTGGATTGAGCAGGAAGCAGACCACTTTGTAAGTGTTATAGCTACCGAGCGGCTAAAACCAACCTTGGCTAACGTATGTTAGATTACACGCTCCAGTGGATCGTATGGAAGGAATCACTGTAAGCCAAAGTAACACTAGGCTTAACGTAGGTGTTACTGTTAATGAGTGATGAATACCTGGCTAACGTAGAGTACATTCATACGCTACAGTGGTATAAGAGTCAGGTTGGTGGTTAGGTGATAGGAGAAACAAAGCTATTCAAAACATATGCAATTCAACATTTCATATATCGTACACTGTGCTATATGAAATCGTTTACCAAACGCGTTATTTTTTCGGCTATCGAATGGCAATTTTCGTTGGCTGTCACTTTACGCACTGTCTCAGCATGGCTTGTTTGCTGACTGCTGCTGCTGGATATCTTGTCTTTAAGTTCTCAAAAGTATAACTAAATTGTTATATTTAAATCTCGGTATTTATAAGCCTCAAGCCTTCGGTGTAATTCAACCCTCTGTGATGGCATTCGCTTAGCCATCACACATATTTTTTTAGCCGGCGGCAATCACACGTTACAGCAGAGACAATCAGCCTACGCAGTAGCATCGATGAGCAGCCAAACTCATCATTTACTTCTCGGCGCGGATAAGTATTAGACGCTATTAACGACACCACCTTCTAAATCAAAATCTCTATATCTATCTGCACTTACCACACATAGTCACGTGCATACGCATTTCCCAGGCGAATGCGTAGCGTTATTCTAGCGAGCGTAACAGCGCGCGTTACTTTATTCTCTGCTGCATATTGTGAGCTATGGTTACGTGATAACTCGGCGCGTTCGTAGCTTCAAATAATAAGTGCGTTTGTAATTATTAATTGGCTCTTTCAAGTGCTTAGTTTCATGTAATTGATTTATTTAATCGATTTAATTTATTTCAAGTAACATGCCTTCTGACCCGAGAACTGCTATCTACGACAGACCGAAATTTGTGGGATATGTTAGGCTTGTTTCATGTGGTAAATTTTTTTTACCGTGCTGGTAGTTGAGTTTAGATGTAGCTTCGACACAACACTCCTCTTTGTACGCATTTATCTTGCGCCTAATTACAGTGTTGATTCTGGTTCATTCCGTTTTAATTGCAGGATCCCTACGTGAAAGAAATTGACAATAAAATTTTCTTTTCTCTCGTATTTTCTTGACAATTATTGGGGGCAGTGAATGTCTGTGTAGGTTTATAAATTTTATGGGAATACTCTCGGAAGCTGACTCCTGGATTCAGTTTGTTTGGATAGCAACAAGTCGATTTGTGTAGAACTATCCATTACAATAGTCATACGTTTTTGTTGAAAATGTTGCTAATTGGCGGTTTAGAAATCACTAATGCGCATTCGTGTATTTGGGGGAGGTAAGGTTGAGTCGAAAGAAGACTCTGTAAGAAGAGGGTAATGCTTCAAAGGTTGTAGCTGACATGTATGCGTGACCGGAAAATGTTGTATCTGTTTCTAATTCGTTGGAGAGGAAATTGTATGAGACATCTGGATAGAATATTACCATTGGCACTTGAATTGTGGACGATTCCTTTAAATTCAACTAAGTTCTATTTACTTTAACTCCATTTACTACAACCACTAATAGATCGTACTAGCTTAGGGTACCAGGGGATGTAAAGGATTTACTAATTCACTACTGTAAGAATTAAATAAAAATGATGCGAAGGGGACTATATATGCATCGAATGGAATTTATAAAATAGTATAAGGTAGGGTATGATTGGTAAAATTAGACATATATTTCTTGAAGACTTTATGTCTTTTTCAGGATTCAAACAATGTTATTTTACACTAGAGCGTGAAAAATATACTCTAGGTAGCTGTAACTAATCCTTGGTATAATTTGGAGCTTAATGGAATACAAGTAATATTTGCTTCACTTAAATTCTCTAACAATCTTCTCATCTGTTCTTGAAGATGAAATGCTTAATGTAAATAACTAAGTTTATTCAATATAAATAAATAAAATATTAATTTTGATTCAAACAGAAAGTTCATCTCCAAGTAACTGTAGTTGACTATGATCGAATCGGTACATCGGAACCAATCGGCAAAGTTCTATTAGGCTATAATGCAAGCGGCACGGAACTACGCCATTGGTCTGATATGTTAGCATCACCACGTAGACCGATCGCTCAATGGCATACGCTCAAAGATCCTGATGATGGCGAGAAAAAAGATAAGGATTAAGGAGAATGCAATAAAAACACGTTTTTGAAGAACACAGTATAGAGATATATTATAAGGTAATTTTAATATTTAACAATATCGAGTAGGTAGGAATATGTCAAATTTGTTTGAAATGAAAGAAGGATTAATACGAGTGGGATCCATGATCCAAGCCTGCTGTTGCTAATTCGAATCGCCATAACTTCTATATTTCGTGAGATTTCAGATTCAAAAAATTTCGATTTCAGAATCGAAATAGAATGTAATCAATGATATTCAGCTGATTGTTCCGTGTGGTTTTCTTTTACATTAATTATGGCCTGCAGTTTTGGAATGAACGAGTTTAACGCTGAACAAACGTGCTGCTGTAAAATTTTTGCCAATTTTTGGAATTAATAAGTAGACGCTTATTAATTCTTATTAATAGACGCTTATTGATTCTACAACCTCACGCACAAACGTGAGGTTGTAGAATCATTGAACATTCTGTGCAAATCACCCCCTTCAATGCGAAGGGCCCCCATCAGTTCTCTTCAGCGAACATGTCCATTCACACTACTATATCTTTTTGTCGGCACTCTGGCCTCCAACATACTCCAACCGGAAAATTTCATTGAATTTGCATAGAGTGAATTAGCGAGCCATTGTTACGCTGGAATAGCGAAAATATCTGAAGTGAGTATGAAAAAAAACGAATATTAGGGCTTGTGGAAAGGTGTAATAGATACTAGATGGCTAAGAGTGACAGAGTATGTTGGATTTGGTTCAGAATGATGATACATAGGAGCACTGGGTTAAGTAGTGTTTGACAATTTTATGACCAGAATGAGAATGAGTGTACTTGATCGTCACCATATCTTTCATATAGTGAAAGTCTCTACGTTTTGTTATATTTTGCATAAAATAAAAGTTGAACCTTTTAGTTTCGACTGTCACCTTTAAGTCGTCTGGTAAATTCAATTAGCACAATAGATGTTTAGGGTAAACTAATCAAAATTAGTCTAACCTATAAAACTCCTACCCTATAAAGCGTCTAGCCATGAATCCCCCGGGCCCTATATCTGCCTACGGCGCGGACAACTCCGTTATCCGCTTGACTTAGTTTTTCCCAGTATTACATTACGGCGCGGACAGCTCCGCCGTCCGATTTGCCATGGCCCACGACTGATCTGGACTTCCTTTTCGGCTGATTTCTAAAAGAGCAGCCTAGCGTGCTTCGCAAACCAAACTGCCTTGGCCTTGTGAATTCGTACATGTACGAATTAGATAACCCATTATTTCCCAGGTCCCGATATTTGCCTACGACGTGAACAGCTTCACTGTCCGGTTTTGCGTGGCTTACTGCTGTTTTTGACTTACTTTTTCCTCGCCGCCGCTTTTGAGTCATTCTCCCCATGTTCGTTTTGCAAAAAACTGAGGTCCTTAAGTCTAGCACATGTTCCCCATGTTTTATTTTTCAACCTTAAGAGGAATCGAGAAATTTACAAAACAAAAACACCCTGTATATATGACAAATTTGAATTTTAGAAAACAATGTTTCAAATAAAATTGAACGAGCTATTGGTAGCCTATATAATAAAGTTTATTCAAGCATCCTATCTTTATAGTTCCTGAAATACATCAAAAAGTTTTTAAAATTTTAAATGTGGCAACGTGGTGTTCTATACCACTTGCAGGGATGGCAATACTTTTTCGACGTATAATATAATATGCTATAATGCGAGCGAAATTACGATCTTCTGATTTTAAAACAGAATTTCTAAATAAAATAATCATTTTGAAAGCCTCCCAAAATTATAATATGCACCCGCCACGGATAACAATATTTATTCAATTGCAAAAGCACAGCACAGTATATGTCTGATACAACGTAAAATAAGTTTTCCTGTAAGTTTGTGCATATATGTGCTATTATGTAGGCCTTACATGTACATAATATGATTATTAAATGTCGGTTGCCATGGCGATTAGTTGAGATTTTTTTTTAGATATTAAGGGTCATATCTTGGAATAGATAAGAGTTAGAGCCCTGATGTGTGATATTATTTTAAATAGAATTGCAATTGTTATCAAATAGTATAAAAATATACATGGTATTACTAAAAAAGTTTTATGAGAAATTAATTTTTACCAAAATCGGTTTAGTATATTCAATTTCTCACATCGGACGAATTGAGGGCCCTTAGACCTACATATGCTCCGCAAGTTTCAGTTTACTACCTTTCATAGGAACAGAGATATTCAGGGTAGAAAAAATTTTATTCAAGGTCAAATTACTCCGGTGCTATGACATGCGGTTGTAATAAATTCGCTTAATCCCTTAAATATTAAAGGGTCTTTTGACACAAGGAATGAAAAAAAATTTCGAGAAAATGGATCGCAAATTTTCAAAAAAAATGAATACCCTGTATATATGTTAAATTGTGATTTGAAAAAAAATATTTCAAATAAAATCGAAGTAGCTTTAGGTGGCCTATAAAAAAAAGTTTATTTAATTGTCCTATGTTTTATAGTTCTTGAGATATAATGAAAAAGATTTCAAACTTTGAACGTGGCAACGTCGCGTTCTGTACACGACATTTTAATATGTATGCAAAATTTCAACTTCCTAGTTTGAAAAGTGATTTTTTTGTAAAAATGATTGACAAAAAATCAACAATAGTGTGCACCTACTTACCAAATTTCAGCCAAATCCATACGTACATACACAGAGACACCGAAAAATATGTCTTTCATTTAATTCTTTCACCAAGAAAAATTACTTCTGAAAAAGTTTTCTGTGGTTAATTGTTCCTTGTGACCCCTCCTTATATATATTTGAAAGGATTGCAGTGATTTAATTCTCTTGTAATTAATTACAAGAGGCGTACTAAGGTAAAATAGAAAAAAATCCCAAAACATGGATCTTATATCTTTCTTATACCTATATGAAAGATAAAAAATATGAAAGATAAAAAGTGGTTGCAGGAAAACATTTCAGGATTAAGGAAAGTCCTTGCAGATCTTGCAGACCACTTGCAGACCCTTGAAAGCGAGTTTCATGACACAGAATACAACAAAAATGAGAAGTGTGAGAAAGAAATTTATTAAAAGTTGAAGAACTTGTCACTCAGAACGCTAAAGTGATCGACTAATTTTAGATATATTTTTGAATTCAGTGCAAAAAGAGCAAACATTTGACATATTTTGATGTGACACGTCACAAATCTATCATTTTCTTTTGTTGTCCAGAATAATTATTTTGCATTAACATTATGGTACTATTTACTTCTCAACAATTATACCCTATTGCCCAATTTCTAAAATACTCCAACTACTTTTTGTCCTATTTCAAATATTTTACAGATATTTTATAATCTTTACAGGTCTAAATGTTATCTACGTGATGTTATGGAAGATAATCATCAAAAAGTTAAGAATCATGTAAACGTAATTCTAATAATTTAATTGTTTAATAATATTAGTAACGAACATATTCAGACGCATAAAATATAGATGTGAAATTTTTAAGACAATTAAAAATTGCCACAGATATAAAACATTTGGGACATTATTGAGTTAGTGTATTTCCAACTTAACGCTATTGAACTTATTTACTTGCACATGTTGCAAAACGTTCAAATAAGACTAAATGCTTTTTGTATTATTTTTGGCCATAACTGTATATAATTTTTTTATTAAATAAAAATATTTATATGTTATAGCACATTTTTGTCATTGCCATTATTATCCGTTAATTAAATTTTAATTTTGTTAACTAGGAGGTTGGAACTGCCATTTTGTACCTTTACGTATAAAAGCACAAAACAGAGTCACATACAAGTTATTGGAATTGCTTATGAGAGATGTTATGTAATAGAATTTTTTACAAACGCTCTGAATCAATAGTACTTTTGATGGTCATTGTAGCAACTATTTCTTTTGGGAAAAGTTAGCTGTTTAAATTAAATTCTACTAAAACCGAATCTGGATCTCAAATTATAACAATTTTACCAAAAGATAATTTTGTAACATATTTATTACATTATAACTGTGTTTTATTGTAACACAGAATTGAGTTGTATTCCGCAACAACAAATATTCCACAATACTTGTCATAACCTCAAATCATCAGCTGATTGGATTGGCCGCTATCCTGGATTAAAAATTCTTGGGATTTGGGGATTCATATAGAAATTAAAATTTATGTGCGCCAACCTGGAGACAAGAGGTAACCACGTGCTTTTGGGCAAGACCGAAGACTTCTTTGTTTACATACTACTTGACCACGTGTCTTTTTTCGTTCACATTTGAGTCGACGAATATCTTATATTCCGCAACGCCTAGATTATATTGCATTATATCTAACAGTATTGCCTATAATCTCAAATGAAAATATCAATAAGTAATCTATGTAAAAAAACATATAAATAACTTCAACAAGAACTAACGCATACATTCTCTCGACGTTAATGGCTTTTAATATTGTAAACATTTTGCTGCACGCGAGTACGATGGCGTTTTTTGTCACCATTCTGAACGTTCTTTCTCTTTTTATTTGTGTGCTGGAAGCTTTGATGCGGAAGTTTTTTTTTCTTTTCAAGTATGAATTTACTTGCTAGCTATTAATGATTTCTAAATTACTCTATCTAAATTACTCTAATTTCTATATTATGATAATTAATACGTATTCAATTGGGTAACGGAAAATAAGTAAGGGTAAATGACATCAAATAAATTTCACCTTCGAAGCTTACAAACGCAATTTTTAATTGTCTTAAATAAAATAAATGTCAAACCCCGTACTCTACTAAATTAAGGATTACTTTTCTTTACCGTAAAATGATATATATGTATTGCCCAACATATAATGAAAATGTTAATTGTATATTGCAAATTATTTCGTTAATTTGTTAGTAAGCGTTGAGCTATTTTACTACAGAAAAATAAAATGCTACTATTTATAATTATATTTTAAATAAGTAAATACACATATATATTTATATATTTCTATTGATAATAAACTTTTAAAAAAAGTTTCAATTTAATATTGACTAAACCAAATATTTAAATTTTAATTTATTAAAATGTTCTTAATATAGACTGTTTCAAATTTAATAAATGCATATTACATATTGTATAATAGCAGGAAATATCGTTCAATTATGTCGAGCCTAAATCGTTTTAAACTATATTAATTTTGTTAGCTAAATTATTTTTATAACTAATAATTATTTGTATATAGAATATTGTATCTTCCATTTGAAAATATTAATAGACCAAAGACACTTTTTTCTAATACAACACAGCTAAAGCTATTGTTAATAAAATTTATTGCTTTGTTTATGCAATATATTCTGCGAGTTAAATAAATCTGTACACAATGCATTTTAACTAATATGTGTTATATTTGATATATTCCATAGTTTATTTTTATTTAATTTCTTTTAGTGGTTGATCTAAATAATGTTTTTCGAAAGAAAATTGTTTTAATATCAGTGACAAGTCTGCACAAATTTTGTAGAGAGAGGGGAGGAGCCTATAAAAATATATTTTTTGCAACGTTTAATGATGGAATAATCTTTGCGCAATATTATGTGTATTTCCATGACAAAGAAACCACATTTTTATTTATTTGTTATTTAAAGAAATATTATATTTAAAAATGTAATATTTTATTTAAAAATTCGTGTCTATAACTTGCGTAGTGGGTATACGCTTTTTACCAAATTAAAATTAATTTTTAGTACATGGTGAATGCTTTGGTTCACATTTTAACACGTAACCCGAAGCAGTGTCCCTCATGCTATATATATACAAATATATATA
>WYDF02071763.1:0-11428 GCA_009867245.2 Adranes taylori
TGTGATGGGCTCAGCAGAGCAGTGTTCATATAGTAGGGCACTCGGAAATTGGAAGTGTAACCTGTGAATTTTTCGAACTATTCCTCGTTCACAGGTAGTAAGTTTGTGCGCTTGTATATTAGAAAGTGTAGAATATAGAACAGCTCTATAGTTTATCAGTGTTCCTTATATCGGATTTGTAAGTGTGATGGAAAGTTTTTGAATGACAGCCCCTAAAACGTCCTCTGAGTGTGGAGATCAGGTTCTTGCGTTTGCATACCCTGGAAAGGGTGTAGTTTAGGTCAGAATGCCAGTTAAATGTTCTATTAAACCAGGCAGCTAGATAGCAGATTTCATCTTTTAATGAAATGGGTTCATTCCAGAGTCGGAGTTTGATGTTGGCGCGGTTTTGATGTTTCTTTTTGACATGGTTGGGATGCTGAATGAAGAGGGCTTAAGTTTTACTCGGATTAGTGGTAATGGGGTATTGCGCCCATTTTGAAAAGTTGTTCAAAGATAACTGTAGATGACGGTTTGCAGATTCCGCTTTTAGTGAGCATGTCCAGTAAGCTGTTTCATCAGCATACAAAGCACTATGGGTATCTGGAGTGCTTCGTGGTTGGAGATCCTATCAGTACATGATGTACAAAAGAGGAGCAAGGATAGATCCTTGTGGTACGCCAGCTTGAAGTAGTATGGATCTGGAGAGAGTGTCTCCAATTTTAGTTCGGGTGGTACGGTCGGATAAATATGACTGGATCATCCTCAGTGTAATAGGATGAAGTATTTGAAGCTCATGGAGTTTCCGAAATAGACATTTATGGAATATCTCGGTTAGGAGTGATATGGTCTCAGCTGGAATGTGTCTGAGTATACGACGAGGTAAAGCCAGAAGCGATGTTTTTTGATTTTGTTTAGTATTTCGGATACAATATTTTTGATGATAGAATACAGTATATCGTCCTGTTCAGGAAAATCTATGAGTGGTGAACAAAAAGATGAAGAAATAATTTACCATATTGTTTGTTTTTTCATGAAAAGTCATAACACATAAAGTGTATAAAGTTATAACACATAAAGTACGTTGTTAGGTACTTTATTAGTGTTTTCCAGAAAGTCACCGGAAAGCTCAGCTTTATCAGTTGAGTTGTTTAGAATTTGTCCCTGATTATTTGTCAGGTAGGATTTTGGAACAGCCTTTTGACCCGTAAGTTGTTGAAATTTTTGCCAGAATTGTTTACCATTGCGCAAATCGAGTTTTGACGTGGCTTCAACCCCAAACTCTTCCCTATATGCAATTATAATGCGCCGAATAAAACATTGAGTCTGTTCCACTCAGATTTAATGGCAGGGTGTCTCTGAGCAATGTACCTACGATAAATTCGCCTTTTCTCTTACGTCATGTTAATGATATCGGGAGGAAGAGGATGCCTATTTTGGAAAACGGTTTTCAGAGGAATACTCTCTGTATGATTTCAGATAAATTGTCAACAGTGGTGTCTATTTCTGAAGGGGTGCTCATAGGTAAGTTAAGCGGGATATTTTGTAAAATATTAGTTTGGAAGTGCCAATTTGCATTTTCAATATCACGTATTGTGATTTGTGATGGTAGGGCAATAGTCGCTGAATCTAAGTTAGTTTTGAAGTGCCGACGAAACACTCTGGCTGAATAAATTGGATAAGACTTTCAGTGACCACTATATGATCGATAATTGAAAGGCAAATGCCACAGAAAGTCGGTTCTGTATTTCTGCTACGTAGTAGTGGAAATTGAGTGAAACAATTAGTAAGAATTTCGCCGTTTGAATTAGTTGCCGGGACACCAACATCCACGGGTCGAGCGCTAAAATCGCCCATAATTATGGCTTTCGGAAGAAGTGATATAAATTTAAGAAAATCTTGAGAGATGGTTTGAGTGGGTGGGTTATAATAAGAAAAGAATGTGACTGTAAAGCTTGGGAAATGGACGTTCTTAAGATGTTGAATTGTATCCACACACTTAAGATGTTGAACTTGTGGAGGAAGTTGAATTTAATCACTAGTATAATTACTATGGATGGCTAGAGCGGTTCCTCTCATGCTACCTAAGCGACTGTTTTCTTGAAATACTTTGAAGTTTGAAATGTGAATGTCGCATTGGATTTTGGTTTCGGTAATAGAGAGAATATGCACTTTGCCTGTTAAAAAAAGATTCTTAATAGCATAGATTTTATGCCGTATTCCAGAGGCATAGAATCGCAGTTCCTATGGTCAGCTCCATTGAATTGGTATGATCACGATAGAATCCGTGTTATTTGAAAAGGATATGTAGGTTTCCCTAAGAAGGAGATTTCGGGAGGCTTGCTCGATTGCTTCCTGAATAAGGGAGCGTTTGTTAAGCAAGACGTTGAGGAGAGTGGAGGTTAGGACCGAGGTAATGTCGTCTATGTGGACGGGAGGGTTGCGCGTCAGATCTGTTTCAGTCTTTTGCTCAGGGATTGGAGGAATGCACTTGGCAGGTGCAATCTCCTCAGGTTTTTTGGGGCCTCTTGTTTCTTGGGGCTCTTGTTGGACCATGCCTCATATCTGCTGCCACAGTTGATGCATTTAGGATGGGCTTGCTCGGATACGCGACCACGATGGTGCCGGCCGCATTTGGAGCAGCTCATCTGGTTATGGCACTCGTTCACAGAGTGGCCGATGGCAAAGCACTTCTTGCATTGCTTTGGGGTTGGTGTCGGGTTGTGGATGGCTCTGCAGCGTTCGGGTTCGAGGGCCTCTTCCACCTCGTGAACTGAGAATTCCTGGGTTACTCCCTTGACAACAAAGAGTAAGAATGGTGCGTGGTTTTTTGCTGGCTGTGCGTTTCGGAATAGCGGGGGGGGAAGTGAGCTCACGGTGGCCTATGAGCTGTTGGAGGGTTTTTGGAGTGAGGAGGAAATTGGTTGGAGAGTTGCTATGAGCACCGTCCTGTTTGCGTTGACCTTGATGGTCTTCACCACATCTTTGAGGAGAGTTTGTTGGGTTAATTGGAAAATCGGGATGAGTGCGAGTCAGGGATGTTCCTTACGACATATTCGTAAGAGGGGCTTTTTTGCTGGAGCTTTTTGCTGGTTCTTGGGAGAACTCCCTAATTGAGGAGTAGGAAGATTGGGCAGAAGATAGTCTGGAAGGTGGGGAAATTGGAGATGAGGAAGCGCTTGGTGTTTGTTCCTTGCTGGTTTGGCGCGTGGTGTGCGCGTTTGTGTTGGGCGCTTGTCTGCGCTTGTTGGCAACAGGTGCGAAACCTACAGACGAGGTTTGTTTGGGGTTTTGTTTTTGTTTTTCTTTGGGCGGCAATCGGGGGGTAGCCTTATATTCTCGGAAGCTGGTGGCCTGGTCATCTCTCATTGCTTAGGTTCGGACCCATTTTTGGGTCTAGAAGGTTTGGGGCCGCCAGGGGATGACATTTTTTTGTGATCTTCGGGGGATCGGGGAATGGGGTTTTTCGTGCAGCCCCTGTGGTGCACGGTTTGTGCCGTTGGACATAGCGATGCCCAGCGGCAAGATTCGTTGGCCCACTAGCTATTTAGGCCGAGTAGCGAACCGCACTACTGGGAAAGCCCTACGACCACCAGCAGTGGCAGCTACCTTATTATTGGCTTCTTTATTGTTTTTTCTTGCTTATTAAGGCTGATAGACCACACCGCTGAAAAAAAGAGAAAAGAAAACAATTGAGAATTAGATTCTTATATGCCTTCGTTAGAATTTAATATCTAAAAAGACTTCTTTATGTTGGCTTATAAATAAGCTTATATTTCGCAGGTAGCCGGTAAGTTTTTCGATTCTTACGCCTGTCCTTTCTCGCTCTGCTTGATGCTTCTGTCAATTAGCGTTCTTGGTTGCCGACTGCTGTCACAACCGTTCTTAGCGTTCTTGGTACTCAGCGTGTCGCCTCCTCTCAGTGAAATATCGGGGCAGCTTAATTAGCTGCAAGATATCCCCGTCAATTGACCTGCTCGATCGACTGTTCACGATAGAATGCCCACAAAGACGTAAACGCGCCTTATTTATAGGACAAGAGTCATCTGTATCTAGCTGTTTTCCACGAAACGTGTGTAAAGTCATAACACATTACGTTCCGACCCGTCACGGGTACTCATAGAAAAGAATACTCGCCCGAGTTAAAATATAATTAACTTATTAAATTATTAACAATAGTAGCCATTGATAACTGTGCTATAGAAATCATGAAAAAGTAATGTAAAGGGCTAATATCAATATACACGTATATTTAAGCAAAGATAAAGTGATTACAGGCTAAAACCTGTGAATGTTGTACATTGATTTCACTGGGTACACATACCTCTATCTTAAAGGCTGAAATAGTAGCCATTGATAACTTTGCTATAGAAACCATGAAAATAGTCATGTAAAGGGCTAATATCAATATACACTTATAGTTAAGCAAAGTTGAATGGATTACAGGCTAAAACATGTACGACTGTGAAACCTGGGAGACTTCCTGACACACCTTAAAGAATTGGCGAAACATAACCATTTAAGGTTTGGTGGGTACTAGCACACTCAGGCATTGAAGACAATGAAATAGCGGACAGCCGAGCCAGACATACAAGAGGCAAAGATTAATCTAATAGGCCCCGGTTCGTATTGTGGTCTAACTAAAGAACACAGGAAGCGGATATTAAAACAATGAGAATATGAAGCAAGAATTAAATAGTGGAACAAAGTCTCCGGTCGAGAACATTCAAAGGCCTTGATGGACCTGACATCTGAGGTAAACTCCACAATACTTAGTCTCAGAATAGAGGAACTCTACATATATACGGGTTGTATTACGGCGCATTGATCTCTAAACTACCATATGCATAAAATGGGTAAAACCTACACGTTGATTATGCAATCAGATATCATTTACTAAGAAAATAAATATTTATCGGAACCACCTTTAGTTCATAATTAGATATTCACGGTTGGTAAACATGCAGGCAAAAGAAATTTCTCTTTTAAATATAACCTAAAACTTTCCTCGCAAATTGCAAAATTTAATTTAGAAATCCTTTTAAGAGGTGTTAGGTTCGCAACATTTAAAAAGCCAAAATAAATTTAAACCCCCGAATAAGAGAATATTTAATTTCAGCGTCTTTTCAATTAAAAATTTAAATTACGCATTTGAAAGACTACGAAGTGTTCTGCTACACCTTTTTCTCTCTTCTTATGAAGCGAAGTTCCAATTTAAATTTATCTTTTTAATGTTCTTTTTTCTACATTCGCTTTTTTCGTTTAAAAGATCAAAGTGTTTTGAAGTGCTTCTTACTATAGGTGATTAGAGAAAAGTTAATCATACAATTAGAAAGTTGGAAACGTGAAATTTTTTTGTTGATCACCGTTTGGTACAAAGAGGTTTCCTACACAAAATAATCAAGACAAAACTTTTATTGTAGCTTAAACATTTTGAGACATGAATTTTTTTACGCTAATCTTGGCAATATCCATTTTGTATACCTACACGATTTTTTTAACTAAAACGATAATTTTTTTTTAGAGGATTTGGAATGCGTTTGTACAGCCTTGCCCACTGGCTTTAATCTCCATGTAGTGCGTTGAAGGGCGTGGAAGTCAACTGCCACAAAGGAGACACGTAATAACGACTAAACACATCCCTCTCTACCGGTATCTCTGGAATTGCTTTTGGAATTTCTTTGGAGATGTCAGAGGAATGTTTTTGCTTGTTTGTCTGTTATATATTATCTCATACAGTATGTAGCCAGATAGGCCTTTTAACAGCCTCGGTTAATTAATTGCGATTTCATCATTTACATTGGTTTCTTTACTTGCACCCAAGTGAGAGCCGTTTTCAATGCATTATTTCTAGAGCTATATGTCGAGGCACATCTCCTTGCCAGTTTCTCAATATCTTGTGATGCAGCCGTGAAATTGACTAAGTTTACAGCTGACAGTTCACTGCCCAGAATTATTCTGGTTGCTCTCTCTCTCTCTCGCTTTCTCTATCTCTCTGAATGTCATGCCTCACAATTTAATGTTGTGTGCACCGGCGAGTTCTGCTCTTGAGCGTCTCTAAAATGCAAGCACATTGATGTCACTCTCCTGCTGTATTTATGAACGTAGAATGAGAACACAGACAATGCCCGCTTAATACATGCATTAAAAAGTAGCTTATTGGCCAGTGTTTCACCTCACACCAGGTTCTGACATTTCAGATCTGTTTATGTGTGCAGAGTCCTTTGGTAGAGCTAGACCCATTCATTTTACCAACGATCCTATAGTTTACCTCTTTGCATCCATTTTGCTTCTGCTTTGGATTTTGCTTTAGAATGGGATTTATAAATTTCAGTCCGCTCTAGGTCCAAGAGAATTTACCGGGAACCCCAGCGATCACACAGAGATCATCAATTGTTGCGCTTGTTGTGTCTATTAGGTCTACTCATTGTACCTTCGCAAATATATTAACAGTTTTTTTTACAAATGGCTTTAGTCCATATTGGTGCCGCTGTGATATTCTCGTTTTAGTAGAATTTAATTTGTGATTTAAAAATTAAACTTATAAAATAAACAACACTTAAATATACAGTGTTATTCAAAAAGATGGACCCAATTTAATTAATTTGTTTTTCAAGAAATATAAATTGGATATGAACAGTCTATATACCGAAGAGGAAGTTCCAGTGTTTTTTTTACCACCACTATGGTGGTGATAGCTGCATAAACGACCCCTAAGGTACTCGCGCCAATAGGAGACATGCGTATTATGTCAGCGTCACTGTCAATTGTCAGTAAGATAGCTTATGTAGATAGCTTAAGATAGCAATAAGATATATGGGAGGGAACACGAAAGTTGGAGCCACTGGGTAAAGGATTGTGATGGAATAGGATGCTTGGATAGAGAAAGGTAATTGGGTGATAACTGGAGGCTAAGCTTAGGGATGGAGGAAAAGGATATTGAATTAATGAAGAGAATTTTGGAGGAAACAAACAAAAGAAAGTAAAGAGAAGAATTTGATAGGGAATGCGAAGAGAGTAATGATGAAATTAAAAACCTTGCCTCCTGCCTATGTCCTGTAATAAGAATCGATTAATTTAATTTTGTACTGTTTGATGTTTATTTTGTTTATGTTTGAATTATGTTTGGTTTTGTGTAGTTTATGCCAATAAAGGTTTTATCTATCTATCAACTATCTATCTAGCTTATGTGCAGCATAAGGTGTTCTGCATTCTTGCGTTTGCACGAAGTGAGTGTAGACTTACAGTGCAGCGGGCATTTCGTTTCCGATTCGGCATTGAACCACCAACTAGGAATAGCATAAACTATTGGTTTAAGCAATTTGAACAAACTGAATGTCTCTCGAAAGGAAAAAGCCCGGGCCGACCGCGTGTGTTAGAGAATGACGTCAGACGAATAGAAGATAGTTTTGTTTGCACTTCAAGAAAGTCAACAAATAGAGCAAAGCCAAAAAAAAGAAAAACATACATTCAATGTATGTAATAATGTCCACGTATGACGTTGACTACATTTGTTATAAATACAATTAGTCATTATGTCTTGAAACGCACGTAATGTTTATATATTTGACACAAAATACATTATTAATATATTAATTATAGAACACTAATATTATAGGAAATTATAGAATCAGCTTCCTTAAGTTTGTGGCAAGAACCGTCGCTGTCGTAGATGTTATTTGTATATATTCGGCAAAGTTAACGATCTTGTCTAAGATGAGTAATTAATTTGGGTAGCCATCCTGATTTCCTTTTCCGCGATAAAAAAACAAGAGTGATGCACTTCCCTTCTCTGCTAAGCATGATTTCAACAGTTGTTACAGGAGCTACTTATAAATCATTTTTTAAGTCAGTTTAGGAGGATCTTAATGGAAATGTTAAAAGCTGATTTAATCTTTCATGTGTAAGCAGAGCGATGTCATCGACTTACCAAATCAATATTATCCCGTTATGTAGGTTTTGCCTTATCTGGGAATCTTACAATAAGTTCCATAGCAGCAGACCTGATTCGGATCCCTGCGGCACTACAAAAGACAGCACCTTCACCTTAATTCCTTCTCTAGTAGATTAATTGAGTAAGAATCAGCCAAGTAAATTAACCAAAGTAAGTTCTTTTTTATCAGGTAATCGAGTTAAATGCATTTCGTACTCTAAAGATATCATTGCACATAATTTCCGCCTACTTCTAATTCCATTAGACACTGCTTCTACTGTACTTGCTATCTACTGTAGTGCATGAATGGTAGAGTTCGCTTTCTGAAAACCATATTGGTTAGGTTAGTTAAATTTGCAAAGATATATAAGCAATTAACATACTGTTTTATATTGTTACAAATCCGTCAATAATGACAAATTTATTCCATTTGCCATTAACTAACCGTCGAATAAAAATTATATAACTAAACATTTTTAGTGGAATCATCTTTTTCAAATAAGATGATTCCTCAAAAAATGTGTTGGCTCTTTAACATTAGACTTTTTTATTTATCGGCATTCGTGAAAATTATATATTACATCAGCATGATACAAATTAGGGCTGTAAATTATTCTACTTGCTGTGTAGACTACTCCGCACATCTTATTCCATCAGTGAAATTTATGTTGCACATTAGGTTAGGTGTAAAAAAGAAAGATGCAGAATTTCTGGTAATGCAATCTAGGTATTTTTCACGTAGAGGAAATTGTAGTTTATTGAACATGTTTTTCATTTCATATGAGTACATAAATATAAAACATGAATTTAGTAAAATATTTCGCAAAATATAGCATATTGTAGTTCTGATTGCAATAGTCAAAACTACAAATTAGTTTGCCGATTATACAGACGGGTAGTGCTAATCATTGTGAAATTTGTAGATGGTAACAAATGAACAGGAACACATAGAACAGGAAAGAATGTTTTATACAAAAAAAGACTTTTTTTGTTTAATTTATTGCTACCGGTTTCACTTATAAAAGATAAGCATCATCAGCCTAAAAAGTTTCCTTAAAAGTATAGCAATCACAATCTAAATATTCCAACATATCAAATAATTACACTCCATTGGACACTCCAACATATCAGACAATTAGATGTTAATTTCTCATATGCTATAGTTTAAGAAAAATGGTTATCCTGATGATGGATATTTCATATAAGTAAAACCGGTCGCAATAAAATAAAAGAAAATAAGTCAGTTGATTTTTTAATAAAACAGTTATTAAAGAACATTATTATGGATCAATCAATGTTAATATTGAATTTGCTTAAGCATTCGTTAAAAGACAAATCTTAGTTTACGCAGAGCACTGATCATCATCAGGAAATTTTAAAGAATTTGCTTTATAACATTTTGAAATTATTTAATTTGCACGCTTAAGATTCAACTTAGATTAACAACTAAATGATGATCCACCTAACGAACGATGCATAAAATGCATGTCCATAGTCTTTCATCTAATTGAATGGCAAAGCGTATTCAGAATCACTCTGGAAGTATTGGCTTAAAACGCGACAGAGTTTTATTGACAAAATAATAATAATTAAAAATACATATTGACATTAGGATTATGGAAGATAAACGAGAAATAATGAACCGAAAGAGGCTACTAAAGGGATCTGGTACAGCCGACGATTTGAGTCAAACGAAAAGAGATATACAGAAGAAAATATGAAAAGTAACCATTGAATAAACTTAAGTTGGGATGTAACTTGAATTTGTAGATCTCTATTATACTTGGAGTTGAAAATAACTCAATAGCGCTATTCATTCAATCACGATAGACTTAGGAATGCCCTTAATTTAGTAAAACCAACCATAAGACTTGGAGTAAACTAAACTAGATAAACTAAAACTAAGTACTTTAGTAAACTAAGTACGGCCCATTAGAAAATTAAAACACAAAATTTAATTAATACAACAAGAAGTTTAAGCAACCTATTTCATCTAATACTAAGGGCAGTAACAAACTATATTAGTTTGATTTATTTGAAACACAAATAATGAACTTTTATACAGCTAAGTTTACATTCTAAATGGTAGTAAATAAAAAAAAATTACCAAACAGCATTTAATTACAAAGAAAGTTACGAGGATTCAAGACAAACTAATAGTCGAATAATCTAATAAATTACTGTTTCATTCAGATTTCATAGATATTGGTAAAAATGAATTCTACAACCATACATTTTATTCTTGAGCAGTAAATAATTGAAGAAAATGTTGATTAACATTAATACAGCGGCTAATTAATTATTAGTTATTTAGAAAGTAGAAAATTTAGTCACATAGAAAATATTAAATAATTTACTCAGGATAAACAATGCACAAGAAACTCTAAGATATTTTAATCCCTTAAAATAATTTAATAAGTGCTCACATTGGTATTCCAGCCATTTTTCACAAATAAATAGTCGCTAACTAAAAGCTTCAATTTGCATCGTAAGTTCAAAGAGGTGAGTGGTATATATAAAACACCTATAGTTGGACGTCTATTAAATGGAAAAAAAATACAATATCATCATAGATAAAGACAAGAGAATTAACGCTTGGAAGAAATATATCAGCTCTTTGTTCCAGTATGAGAGAACTGACGTCCCAGAAATCAATGCCGTCGCGGGTCCACCTATTACCGCTGACGACGTGCGCAAGTCAGCTGAGCAATTTAGGATGGAAAATCTCCAGGACCAGATGATCTTCGTGCCGAATTCCTGAAATTGCTAGACGGGGACGGAATAAACTGGCTGATAAAAATATCTAGTCATATTTACGACACCGGAGATATTCCTCGCGACTGGTTGAAGTCCACATTTATTCCTATACCCAAAAAGTCAGTGCAAAACAATGCGAAGATGATAGGCTACTTAGCCTCATGAGCCACCTCCTTAAATTATTTCTGAAAAAAATACATAAAAGAATACATAACAAATGCGAGGAAAATATATCAAATACACAATTCGGGTTATGAGAAGCACTGGGAACTAGACAGGATTTATTCGCAATTTAGGTACTGTTCCAGCACCTTAGGGCTATCGGCTGTGACATGTACGTCTGTCTGGTAGATTATCTAAAAGCCTCCGACAAAGTACAGCACAATAAAATGATAGAGGTTCGAAGAACACCCAGCATCGGCGAGAAGGATATATGTCTTATAATACATCTGTACTGGCACCAAATAGCAAGTATTAGAGTGGAGAGTTATTACTCGGAAGATATAAATATAAGACGCGATGTCAGGCAGGGATGTTTTTATATCCTACTCTATTTAAACTGTACTCAGGATTTACAGGCGCTGGAGTGTTAATTAATGGAGCGAGACTGAACAATATACGTTACGCAGACGATACCGTTGTGTTCGCTGGTTCTGTCGAGGGCCTCCAGGAATTGTTGAATCGTGTGGTTAACGCTAGCTCTGAGTACGGATTATCTCTTAACATCAAGAACACCAAGTTCATGGTAATTAGTAAACA
>WYDF02071774.1:0-11427 GCA_009867245.2 Adranes taylori
TTTATAAAATTTTGTTAACAAAATATTAAAGTTAACAAAAATATCAAAACGTTTGCCACATACTTACATAAAAAGTTAAAGTTTTAACATACAGACACATGAGGAAAAGTTTCTCTTGCTCTTGTCAAATTATATATTTAAATTAGCCATTTATAGTTCTGATGAAGTGGTAATTGTTGAAGTGGTAAAACCTGTCAATTTGAATTTGCTGGTCTTGGAAGCTCACGTAGAATGCAAATTATGATTAAATTGAGTTTTCGGAAACTAGCCTTTCAATACATTAAGATATGCTCCTTTGCGGCATAGATTATTAGTGGGAAATACGGAGTCAAAGATATTATAGTTTTTAATGGAAAGAACTGGAACGAAAACAGGCGCCGACCACTTGTTGGACAGTGAAACAGCCGCCGATAGAAAAAAGTAAGGGGCCAGGTCAATAAAAGCTGTGTTTATGACCGCGAAGCATCAGTTTAAAGTAATTTTCCTGAAAATAAAAAATAAGCCTACGAGTACTAATTGGTTCTACTTATTTAGGATATTGTTTATCTAAACGTATTTTCCTGCAACACAGTTGTAGAGTCGAAAAGTCACATTTTATTCAGCTTTGAATAAAATAAATAATATTTTAGAGTAGGAGCACCGTTGTTTTCCTTAATTCACTATTTTTTAAAGTTTGGAGAAACTAGCTTTTATTGGCATAACAATAACGTTTCTATGCCTAGTCAAAGAGATGAGTACAAACAACGTGAGGCAGTACAGCATACTGGAGAAATTTTCAAATATTATTAATGTAAATTAAAAGCAAGTGCATATCTGTGTATCTAATGCTGTTATAATACCTATGCTAAAAGTGAATTATAATTTAGAATTCAGAATATTTCAGAAAAAAAATAAAGTTGATAAAATGAATATTCCAAGTACTAATTACAAGTAGACACTAATATATAATAATAGAGACATATATACATATTCTATTGTGTACTACATCAGTGGTGCCCAACCTGTGCCCAAAATCTAATTAGAATTAGGTATTATATAAATCTCGGATGGAACTCATATTTGCGACGTAAGTTTCAAAGACAAAATTTTCAAAAAACTTCTTGAATACTACAACCTACAGCAAATATAATGTTGCTAACACTGCTAATTATAATTACGGGACGGGGGGTTTACAACTTAAATATTTCTAGCGCATTAGAAAATGTTATTTTCTGAAACTGAATTTTTTGTCACACATTGCGCACTTTAGCTCAATGATTTCTGTTCTGACGTTTTTATATATGAATAAAATTGTTCCCAATCCATATCAAAATTAATTCGAATTGCCAGTTCCACTTAATTAAGTTTAAGCAAATTCTATTCCAGCCAGTTCTCCAAACGAATTCCATGATGGAAAAAAGCGTTCAACAAACGCATTATTGATAGGGAATGATATAACTTGGGACACTATTTTTTTTATTTCCGTTATGGTTTCAACTGTTTTAAAAATAGCCATCCAAAACTTTCCTGCGCTTGAACACTTGGAATCATTCCGTAAGTTACAAAGATGTATAATTATAGTAATTTCATCATATAATCGATCCTCATTAATTTTTGTTTAACAGAGGGGCAATTTTTAGAATAAATTTATATTTTAAATCGTTTTTCGATATGCCTAGCACTGCTAAATATTTAAAACACCTATTTTTAAAATCATAATATTTTTATCTGTAGTTTATGGCGCGATCATAAACTTCTTTAGCTTCAACACTTAATATACGCTAATCTCTTTGGTTAAAAGCTTTAAGAACTTTGTATTAAAAAAATTATTCTTTAGGCGTGATTTCAACTTTTCTTTACTTTGAAACATTGCATTATGTAGCTCGGTTGATATTATATCTCCTTTCTCTAACATTAATATTGGTGCCCACACATATAATTAAAAAAATGTGATATGTAGTATAAATATAATTCAGGCATTTTTGGCGTGGTTCTGTCAACCACTATTTCCTCTTCATGCGATTGAATTATTTTCCAAACACAAGGATTGCACTCGCCATTTCCTTGATTTAAAAAACTATTGTTTTATGAATGCCAAGATGATAATATCCTGTCAACTGCCATTGATAAATTCAGCCACCTTATAGGACTATTCCTTATCATTTCGGCAAATTTCATATTAAAAAATTCGTAGACATGATCGCCACACCATCTTTCATATACTGGACGTCTTACGTTTTGTTATATCTTGCATAAAACAAAAGTTGAACCTTTTAGTTTCGACTGACACGTTTTAAGTCGTCCATTAAGTACAATTAGCACAATAGTGTTTAGGGTAAACTAAACAACATTAGTCTAATCCATGAATCTCCTGGTCCCCATATTTGCCTACGGCGCGGACAGGTTCGCTCTCCGCTTTGCCCCGGCATACGTGTGTAATACGTATATGTATATGAAAGATTAAGGATTCATGTTTGAGAATTTTTTCTTATTTCACCCTAGAATGTCTCTTGTTTGAAACTACAATCCGTTAATACGCAATTTAAAGAGCGGGTCATACGGAACAGTTTTTCATATAAAAAGTTTTTTCTCAAAAAGTGCTTTCTTGCTTAAAAAATTAAAAGAATTTTCGGTGGAGGAACGTATGTTCGGATGTATGTTCCAGAATAACTCCTACCCTATTGGACCGATTTGGATGAAATTTGGTAGACACGTGTACAAGATGAATCCACAGAACGATTTTTTAATTTTCTCCTATATACCCAATATGGCGGAAAAACGCGAAATTTTTTTCGCGTAAAATTCTCTCATGAAATTGGAAAAATGGAACTTCGGAAACTTATGTAAGACCAGGGGACTTGAATTTTGACTCGGCGACGAGTTGAATATAAGGAATCGATTTTGAGCAATAAAAAAAATTCAAAACTTTTTCGTAACACCCTGTATATTTTTTAAGAGTTTGATAGCAGATGCGATTCGCTTTCAATGATGACACATATGATGGGTCTAACTCTTATAGTTACAAATATACAGGCTCTAATTGCTTTAAAATTTCTTCATTGGTAGCGAATTATCAATAATAATACGTATGCTATGTATTGACTAATATACAGCACACAATGCATGTGATTGACTTCGGTTTTTGTTTTTCAAATCTATCGTACGACTATTGGTATTTATTTTCCCACGGTCACATGCTATATATTTTTAAATGAAACAAAAGACAATTGACATATTTCATTTAATTTGTATTTCATTATATTGAAGCTTAGCTCCAATAAAAAATATAGATTTAAAAACAAAAATAATTCAACTCAACTCAAATAACTCAAACAAATTAAATAAATACTACCAGGGTTGGTATAAAATTTTCCAAAAAAAAAATATATATAAATCTTTAGGTAACGGATTATTAATAATAATACGTATGCTATATACAACACACAATGCATGTGATTACACTCCTGTTTTTGTTTTTCAAATCTATCGTACGTCTATTGGTATTTATTTTCCCATGGTTACATGCCATATATTTTTAAATGAAACAAAAGACAATTGGTTTTAATTTGTATTTCATTATATTGGAGCTTCGCCCCAATAAAAAATATAGATTTATAAACAAAAGTAATCCGACTCAAATAACCCAAACAAATTAACTAAATACTACCAGGGTTGGTATAAAAAATTAATTATCCAAGAAATATACCAGGGCCACAAAAAAATTTAGAGTTTGATAAATTTCATAGTTATTTGAAAAACCACAAAATTTGTTGGTTAGGGATTTGATTAAAGTGGCGAGATTCGAGTTTTCGATTCAGGGTTGTGTATTGTTTGGCCGGAGAATCAATATTTTGGTTTGAGTGCCAGTTTTTTTGGATATGGAATAGATTTTTTTGTTTGAAATTTGAGTTTTTGGTTTAGCATACGAGTTTTTGATTCAGGGTTGTGCACTTTTTGACTCGGGATTCGATTTTTTTTTTGTTCGATAATTTGAACAACTTTAAATATCTCGGTCTGTATGAAAGTTGTAAAAATGAATCTTGGAGAATACATGTAAGACTGTAAGACCTCAATTTTGAAATTATGAACAATTGAATATATCCAACCAATTTTGAGCAATAAAAAAATTTCAAGTGGCTCCAGGACCAGCGGATGTATTGGTGCATCGCAAGCCAGGCATTCATGAACTTTTAAATTTCCAGTTTTATATATTAATTATAAAACTTGATTTTGTAAGAAGATTTAAAATGAAAAGTAACTAGATTTGTAAGTAGATCATTCCAGGGTCAATATAAAAATAACTTACAGTGGCGATCAAAAAATTTAAGATTATTTAATGCTAGGTATTATTAGATTTTGTTACTAGATTTAAAATGATAAGCAAATAGATTTATAAGTAGATATTACCAGGCTCAATATAAAAATTATGTATAGGGGCGATCAAAAAATTTAATACTATTTAACGCTAGGTGTCACTAGATTTTGTAACTAGATTTAAAATACAAAGTAACTAGATTTGTAACTATATATTACCAGGGTCAAGATAAAAATAATGTAGAAGGACAAGATAAAAATAATGTACATGTATAATGTACACTAGACTTTGACTAGACTTTGCAACTAAACTTAAAATGAAAAGTAACTAGATTTGCAATGATCTGTAGGTAACGCTAGTTTTATTTAATTTACCCTAAACAGCTATTGTGCTAATAGAATTTAAGAGATGAATTACAAGGTGACAGTCAAAACTAAAAGGTGCAACTTTAGTTTTATGCGAAATATAATGAAACGAATGACTCCACGAATATTTGATGTATAGAACAGCGAAATAAATTTAGTACAAATGGATTTTTGGACGCAAAAATGGATTTTCAGACATATTTTTGCATATCAAATTAAAAAATATTAATTTCGGTGTTTGATACACCGAAAAGGTATTCTACACACCATGTTCCACACATCGGTGTTCTACACACAAAAATTTATTATGGTGTTCCGCAGCGAAGAGGATTGTCTGAGTAATTTGGACAAATACCTCACTCAATCTATTATTTTCAGTGGATAAATACATCAGCCAATCCATTATGTACAGCTAAGAAAATTTATAAAATATTTTCGCAAAATATTTATAATTTACAAAACAAAAATAACAATAAAAGATCAACGTTAATATTTATTAAATTATTTTAAATCATTTTAATAAATAATTGAGGGAAATTCATTATTTTCGGTACCCTACACGCCAAACGAGATTATCTGAGATACATATTTTGATTAATAGCTCAGAACAACAATTGCAGCTAAAAGTTTTAGCATTTATCCCATTTTAGCGATAAATCGACTTCCTATCTAGTTTTTCTCAATTTGTGTAGATTTAATATTATAGTATGTGAAGATGAGAATTGAAATGAACGAAACCGGCAGTGACAAATAAAATGCTTTACAAATAGAAGCAACATGTTAGCTCTGACAATTATGAATTAACAAATAGTTATTTATAATATTTTATAAAGTTAAACACCTTACGTTTAACACAAAATTGTAATAATTATAAGAAAACATAATATTTAAGAGACTTACCGGAACGGAAGCCAAGATTATTTATTTTCTAGTGTAACAAACCAACTGCAACTAACTAATGTTACAAATATATTTATATTTAACTAGGTTCAACAATAACAAAGCAATAACCTCGTATGAAAACCGCATACAGAACAATTTATATATCTGCTAAAATAGGTGTTTTCTATAAGACCGGTCTTCAGCAACACACTTGATTTTTCTAAGCCATTGA
The DNA here is from genome assembly GCA_009867245.2 of Adranes taylori. NCBI lineage: Eukaryota > Metazoa > Arthropoda > Insecta > Coleoptera > Staphylinidae > Adranes > Adranes taylori. Next base: position 5,774 of record WYDF02071774.1, read on the forward strand.
CCGTATAGAATTAATCGACAATCTACCGCCGCTATAAATTACTTCGAAATTAATTTATTATCATTTCTAAATAAATAATTGTTAAAACTTGTTTCCTATCTCTACACAAATAAATATTTAAACAAATAACTGTATAGTGGCAAATCTTGTTTATTAAGTCTCTAAAAACTAGTTTGTTATTATTTAGCATTATATCTGGTTTAGCATGTCACAACCAAAAACGTCTGTTGTATCTTAAGTTCAAGGATAACAAAATTGATAAAATTAATCATTAGACATAAATAATAAATTAGTAAATTAAAATTCTTCTAATAACTGATCTAGTAATTTGGAAATAAACGGTCTTAATATTCTACAGTTGCAATCATAATTAACTACATAAGGGTTTGTGTAAAAGTATAAACTTAGTTTAAATAATATAAGTTTTGTAACATGAATTGCCATCTAGTAATGGCGATAGAAACTTGTCTTTAGTAGTTATATGAAATCATGCTTATAGCGCTGCTTAATAAGATTACTGTCAGCGAATGAAATTGACTTCTTAAACAGTGTAGCCGCATTTACAACTAATACGAAATTTTAATGAAATATAGAAATGAGTGTCGTAAAGTATTTATGCAAGGTTATTTATGCAGAAAATTATCTATGGAATAATAATTAATTGTAATTATAAACACATCTAAAAATTCTAAATTGTATTGTTAGATAATAGTAGCTTTACCAATACAATATATTTTAGCATTAAATATATTATCACTACATGTGATTACAAATATTTTCAAATAATAAATCACAAAATACAGACCAACAAACACAAAGCTAACAAATTAAGCAATAGATTACATATATAAGCATAACCTAAGAAACACTGAGATGCTATATATTTTTTCTCTATTTTTATCTCTTCTACTTTGTAAATTTATTTAATATTTTTGCAGTTTCACCTGATGATGTTCAAAAGCAGAAACCTGTAGTGAATAAATAAATGTGAAAACAAGGAGGTACTTTTCATTACAACATCAAGCACAAAACATTGTTATCGATTAAAATTGAAGGAAATTTCAAGTATTATAAGAATTTATTCTAGTGACCAATGTCAGCAAGATGGTACTATTAAAAACGCGTTATGAAAAGAATGGCCACACCATTTTTGTTCCAAATTATATTCTTTAACAAAGGTATTTACGTTACACGAAAATTTTAAAAAATGGTCGTGAATTTCCAGTTGTGAAGTTTATACTAGCGAGTTCTAACAGATCTATTGGTTAACTAATAATATTTTTGCTATTACTAATGTGCAGTACAGACAATAGTAGCGGATTCACCTGCTTATCTTAGGGTGATAATGGATATAAGACAAGTAGCAAAATAAAACTAATTATATATAGCATTCTTCTATTTCTTTTTCTATATATTAACTTTTCAATTGGGGTGGGGATAATTACGGTCTTTAAACGCCATCTCACTTCATGGATACTGCGCCTTACTGCGGAATGGATATATGTTATTGCAATACATACATATTATTAAATATTGTTATAAAAGAAAATTATCAACAAAATATTATTCTCTGCAAACATATTTGAAAAAACGAGGTTATGCTTAATGTTCGTGCAATAATCCAAATTTTGTATAAGAGATATTTAATATAAAAATTTGTAAATGAAATATTTTCTTGGTACTTATTTTTAATTTTATTTTGCCAACTGCTTCACCTATATATTTTTATGGGCATCATCAAGCAACGACAAAGTTATACATTTATTTTATACTATAAGTAGATTAGTAGCGGTTTTATTTACTGTTTTTGTCAAATCGGGTTGTGTTTCTGAGTGAACGTTTTATGTTTAACTGTCGTTTGGATGGGTGGGATTGGTGTGTGCGTGCGCTTTTGAGTGATGGAATATAACTAATTTTGGTGTGTTTTTTAATTTTTGTTTATCTATTAGTTATTGTTGTATGTTCTTCTAGATACATGTAAGGAAGTACCCAGAAAATATTTTATTTATTATGGAATATAAAAATATGTCACATGTTATTACTGAATTTCTATAGAGCGTATGACAACATTGGTTGCCAAGTCCCGTATGACAAAAACATAGCATAGCGCTGCACGAATGTTGCAAGGAAGATCTAGAGAGTGGGAGTGTTGTCAGTAATTCTAATCGCTCTAACCTCTTTTTCTATCTATCAATGTTTATATTTATTCGACCTGTCAAATGACAGGATATGGAGACTTGGTGTTTTGCGCTAATTATGACTCTTTTGCGATGTGATTGTTTAGTTATTTGTGCATATTAGTGATTATAAAGTGTGTTTCGTTTAGTGTAAAAACAAATAAAAACGGTTTATCTTATGCTGCATTGTTATGTTTTGTTCCTCATAAGATCAACTACGTGATAAAATGAACTCGCGGGGACATCTCCAGCCTTACTTGAATAATTCTCTAGCCATTAGACAAGAGATCCAGCGATTTGAAAGTGTTCATCCATCTATTTATGCTATATATGATCTGATAGATCTCATTGGCGATGGAATTGTAGCTCAACAGATTCGAGATCATGTTGTTTGTATTGAAGGTGAGTTCGTATTATTTGTTTATTGCACAATGGATAAGCTCATAATATATTCTATAAACCTATTTACCTGATTATTATACTAACTAATCAGATTATTTATCTATAACGTAAAGTCAGGTGAATTCGATCACGAATGTTTTTCTTTGTTGGATGTAGAGTTTACTTATGAGCTTTATCAATTCTTTACGCTCGATATCTCGATTATTAAGACTGCTTTTATTTATTTATTAGTAATACGTCTTGCACGACTTGATGGATTTTTATATAAGATTTTTGTCACTTTGAATCACTTCAATATCACTCAATGTGATATCTAATTATAAATAATACTGTTATTATAATCATTAATTACAGGACCGAGGTTAGTATTTATTTACTGGTCTCATTTCAAAAGTAAGTCTCATGTGTATCAAAAAAATGAAAAGGCGAGTCATTGTTTATTGTATCAATGTATCTTTAATTGGTTAGTATACGTTCCAAGATCAGTGAGTCAGATTCTTTGATTGAATTTTTAGTACAGGAGAGTCAAAGAGTTTTAGTTTTACAGAACACTTCCAAGGATACGAAGTTATATTTTCTCGGTGCTGAATGAACCAGCTGATAAGTCATTATATTTGATCAGTTTCTATCACTGTAAGTGAATATTTATATGATATATCAATTGGAAGTTATAAGTCTGAAGATGGACCGAAAGGGTGAAACTACATAGTAACTATAATTTGGTAAATCACGCAACAAAAATAACTTCTAATTAATATATTATCATGGATTACCACAAAGTAACGCTTGACTCAATCAATGAATCTATTGATTTTTTTTTGTTAACACAGCTGTAGGTGTCAAACTGTGTGAAAAAATGTATTGACTGAATCTCAAAAGTAGTAATGTTAATGCACTTTATTTGAATGGATAATTAAATTCAGCTATTGTTAAAAAGCTCCAGGAATTGGAAGGAAATAGAGAGTGCGTTTCCCGAATCATAAACGGATAGTGTAACAAAGTCTATGAACGCAGTCTGAAAAAGCTGCTACTAGTCCAGACATGATTCGTAAAGTTCAATTTATATAGAAAATACGTCAAATAAATATTTATTTGAGTGGAGTTTTCCGGAAATTAAAGAAAAATCCGGAGAAGAATTTTCCGGAGAATTTCGTCAGACCACATTCACGTCTTGATCGAATCATCAAAGGAACGGATGAAACATCGATCAATGATATGTTTTTTGAAAAATTGAATATGTTTGAAAATGTTTGCTTTAGTAAATAAAAATGTTCAGAAATGAAATCTCTATAGTTATTTGAATTAGAAACACTTCATCTACCCTAGACCTCGCACCTTATACCTATGTGCGATATAACTCTTAACATAGCATAACTCATTCTATTTGTAAATAAATTAATAATAAATAAACCTTTATTGGCATCTAATAACACAAAGAACAATAGGTATTAGAGAAACAGCATTAAACTCAATAATAAATATAATTCATAATTTTTATATAATTAAATTAAAATCAATTCTCTTTTCTGGGAGAAGGGAAGGTTATTGCTTTTACCTCTTCATACTCTGCACATAAATAATTCGTTTATCCCTTTACTTTCACATCCTCTCCCCCTTAACCACATATCTTAACACACCTCCCTTCTTCCAAAAGTTCTCCCATATCCACTCTCCAACAAATTCATCCCCTTTATTCCTCCCATTTATTTTTTGATTGCCTCACCATTTTATCTCTTTTTTCAAACATCCATCCAACCTCACTCTTTTTTATCCCTTACTGTTTCCTTATTCTCCATTACCTATCTCCTCTTTGTTTTCAATCCCCTCACCATTGTCCTAGCCCTCTCCATTGTCCCTCTCCTATCCCTTCTTATTTCTTTTTTTGTCTTCGTCTACTTATTCCAATCATAATTATTTTCATTATATCTAAACCCTTCCCCTCTTTTTTCGAACTTACCCTCCAGTTTTCCCACCATTCCTTTTCTTTATCACTCCATTCAATCCTCTCACACTCATTTATCGAATGATTTCATTTTTCTTCTTCCTTTCCACATATCCTACAAATTCTTTCCTGTTCTTTCATCCAATATTTATTTCCACATTCCCACATCTGAACCTTGCAATCATTCTTTTTTCTCCCATGTATAATCCTGATGCTGAATATTTGTCCATATCCTCCTGATTCATATTATGATTATACCTGCTTTCATTTACTCTTCCATATTTCTATTGCCTTTCCACAACCCCTACCCTTTCTATGATGTCATTCACCACATCACCAGCTCCAATCATCTCAAGCCATCTATCCGTCGACCATCCAATCCTCCTATTCACATTTTTGTACACTTAACCCATTCATTCAAACATCCAATTCCTTCCTCATTCTGCATTCCTCAATATATACTTATTTATCGAACCTTGTCCATTCATCTTTCCATATCTTCACCTCAAACTTCGCCATTCTTTTCACTTCACCTATTCAGCATTAATATTTTGCAAAACAACATTTGCCGAGCCCGCTAGTGGATATACAGATAATTATGACAAGAAATCTACTTGAAGAACTACTGTGACAAATGAACACATTTACTCTCAAATTTACAATAAACACATGAGGCTGCGTTTTGCAGTTTCTTGAAATGGTAACTTACCTATCTTCACCTATCATTATAAGGTGTCTCCACAATTGAGATGTAAAACTTTAACAATCAAAGTCCGTTTTATTAACCTCCTAATTCATCTCTAGTGCTAGGTTATACACGCTGAACTAAGAATTGGACAATGGACGTATGATAGTATTATTTTAAGCCCTAAATAATTATTAATTATTAGATCAGTTGGAACTGTTTTTACTTCGCTACTACACATTTTGTAGTTGGGCCGAAACGGTTGAAACTATAGTCACAATTTGAACAATTGTACAATACGTGAACCGTTTCGGCCCATCTTCAGACATACAGACTACGGGTTCTAAGATCTATATAGTCTAAAATCCCTATATAAACCATAGAACCGATATAAAAGAGTAGAAACTATAGTCACAATCTAAACAATTGTACTATACGTGGTAGTAAT
>WYDF02071785.1:0-24744 GCA_009867245.2 Adranes taylori
GTACTCTATGCATTTTTCAATAAGAATTTTCACTGTGTGGAGGTGATCATTGGTGCCATAGCTCTTACGGAATCCTGCCTGTTCGATTGTTTGATCATATACTGACTACTAAATACTACAAGGCCTCAGACCTAATTATTTAATTATTGTCCCATTCCTAAAGCCGACACTTTAATTTTCATTATGAGTTTAATTAAAAAATTAATTTTGATTTTTATTCACATTAAATCATAATTATATTTTTACGGAGCTGAGTATCAAGGATTTCTACGGCCGATGCCAGTTCTTAATGTTTTTTGCGTACGTTCTGCGTGGCTTCTTATTCATTTTCTATGTTCCCCGTAGCTGGCTGGACAGAACACTTGTGTATTCCACGAGTAGGTGACATCGGTCGATGAACATTGCTTCGTGCATAGCTCTCTATGTAAAAGAATTTATTTAAGATTTCATTAAGTATAATCAATAATAATTATTTCTGCACTTTGATCGTAAAACTCATCTGTAGTAAGTTTCCCAGTAGTTGTCTTAACCTTTTCTGACTGCTTAAAACCCTACACCTTTGAGCGCTTTTAAATATCTTGAATTGTTTGTATTATTTATAAGCTTCAAATGCTCGATCTTACTAACATCAAATAAAAAAGGCACGAGGACAAATTGGCTCGTTACGATATGGCTCGTTACGATATGGCTCGTTACGATTTGCAAAGCCCTCCAATCCATTATACACTATGTTATAGTTTGGCAAACCCCACCATTCCGGGTGTACGATAGCCGAGCTCGAAATAGCGCTGACTGCGACATCAAATATTGACTATTACATAAAACTATATGAAAGGAGGCAGGCGAGGCAATGATACAACATACAGAGCTTCCAAAAAGACTCAGTGGTGTATCTATACTCCAAGTCGAACAAATAAAATGACTCTACGATAAATGGCTGCCTACGAAAGATCCAGTCAATTGATAAAAATACGTCACTAGAAGTAGAGAGGTGAAAACAGCAGTGACAAAAGCATCTAAAGCAGTTTGGGAAATTAAATGCGAACAGATAAAGGATTTAATGGGAAGTTCTCGAGCAGGAGAATGTTGTCATATGTTAAAACATCGAGAAAATTCAAATGAATTGCTACAATTTGACATATCGATGAGTAAACCACTAAACCACTATCAATACTTGCTGACTGAACATAGATTAGAATATGGAAACATTTCACTAAGCCTAGAAAAATGAGATGATGAGATGAGAATGGGATTAAGAGAGCGATCCAAAACAGAAAAATTGTAAGAAACCTCAAACTACTATAAGTCTAGTTTTAAATAATTTCTACTATATTTCATGTTTGGGAATCACTGGTATCATTACGATGGTAGCATATGTTTACGCGTTCAAATGCGGAACATATGTATATCCGAATACTATAATATACGAAGCAGGAACAAATTTAAAATCCATTACGGTTTAATATGATTTTGTGTTCCACTTCGATAAGACAAGGCAAACCGTAAGTCATCACGTTAGAGGCGACAAAATTATTTTATAAAGCTCCATCTAGACACTCTTGTTTAGTTTTACATCACAAGATATCAGCTTTAAAATGTATTGTTTAAGTTACCTAAAACTGATATTCAAAATGATAAAATTATAGTTTACAACAGGACTTCCCAACCAGTGGGACATGCCTTCCTTGGGAGGCATAATGAGATCGTAAGAGAGACCCAACGAAATAAAACTTTTGATTCACTCTGTATAACAGTGATAGATGATGTTATTTGTACAGATTTTGAAAATATACTGGATGGGTTTTTAAAAAAGTACTCTAGTTGCAAATACGTTTCATGTGTGCGATTTATGTATAATAAAAATGTTTGAACCACGATGCATAGTGAAAATAAAATATAAATGAACATAAGAGTCGAATACTTGTAGTCCCACACAAGGCATGCCTACTAATTTATAGAACTGTAAAATGCCATGAGCATTTATAACAAGTAAAAGTTGTTGCGAAGAATCGTGATCATTTAAAACAAATGTAAAAGAAACAGCTAAATAGATTGAACCATTGACCTCGATATTTAATCAGAAATAAATAGCGGTGCATTTTAGATCACGAAATTCTTCCTAAATTTACCAAAATTACGTCTAAACCACTTGAGTAACTGTGACACTCTTCTGGTTACTTGGCTACTTGGACCATCACTTGTACCGGGTGCAGCTATGGGAATAGTTGTCGTATCGAAATGCGGCGTGGTATGCGTTCTGATTCCGGTCAATGCAACTACAATGTGAAGCAATAAGTTAACCTAGGCTTACGGAGGCTTAAAATGAATGTCACAATCCAGGTACTACTATATAGGTGAGAACCTGTCTACCGAAAGGGTGAGAGCAAACTCTGTAGAACGTATCGATGAGAGTAGTGAGGAAATCACTTCAACGAAACAGTTAACTAACCCGATTTATAAATAAATACGGGTTAGGCCTCCAGTGCCGTAATTACATAAGTTTAAAATGTAATCTACGAACTGGTTTGGCAAACTATATGCATTTGAATCCCTAGTAATTATAATACTCCTAAATGATATTCATGGATAGGTAAGGAAAACTCAGCATACCCCGTTGGATTGGAGTAAATAAAATACGGCTCCAGTTTTACATACTAACGTCTCAAAAAATTATTTTTTAACGAAAAAAATTAAGTCTCTTTAGCTGTCCATTCGAGCCAGACCACAAATACACAAGCGGGCATCCGAGCCACCTAAAGGTGACTTCCTTCTTTTTAGCGGGAATAATTATGACTCTCGTCTGGTATGCTTCTTAGGCCCTGGGGAGTTGATCATAGTTGCTCCATAGGTGACGATTATGAGAGCGATGCTGAAAAACCACCTAGAGTGTAGTTAATCTAATAAAGGGGATCGAACTTAGTAGTGAGAAGCAATGAGATGTTGAGTTTATCTGGTAGATTAATGCCTCCCCTGCTAGATTAGTAAGTAACGTGAGCTCCGCGGCGTTATAGAGGCGGGCGGAGAGTGAGCTTCCGTAAGGTGACTTAGTGGACTCCGGTGCTTGTGATTAATTAGGTGGCGTACGAGATCCTTCTACTAAGACTACGAAACTTAGACATGATCAAATGGCCTTTCGATTCGAACTAAGAATGTTCTAGAATAATTACAATGTAACGAGATTATAATTTCCATATACCAAAGTTCGAACATTTTAGCACTACATATGCGTTTGAGGTATCAATGGTTGCGTAAATTGCACTAGAATGATATGGTCCACTTATGCTCTAAAACCGGCACCGTTATGGTAGACCATCCTGTGGCGTACTCCAAGAAACATTCCAGTACTTTGATAACATTTATATGGTACTATGTGCCCGTCCGCACCCGCAACATCCGTGCGAAGTGCATGGGATTTGTGCCACCGGGTATAGAATGAAGCCTACTTTTATTAGCCAATGATAATACTAAAGGTAATTAATACATGTTAGTTTTCCAAATATAGTTAGGAAGCTATTTTCATTGGGAGTGCAGCAATTCTATATTTTTGCTTATTTATCCTCTCCTTATCGACTATAATTTTTTCTCTCCAAACTTAAAAATTCTGTACCATATTTGGCAGAAAATTTAGATACGACATCTATTCCAATAGCCGATGATCCTCACAGCTCTAGCTACGAGTAATGGTCCAAGTAGCGAACTAACCTGAAGAGTGTCATAGTTACTTAAGTGCTTTAGAAGTAAATGTTAATAAAACTAAAGCTGTATTCATAGACGGCCCACGAGGAAAACAATCTAATATCTCCGAAAAAGTAGGATAAAGATAATCACAATCTATGAAGCTAACAACAATACGGAAAAGCATCACAATTAGTAGAGTGAGAAAACCTAGGAAGAATTTCGTGATCTAAAATTCACCGCTATTTATTTCTGTTTAAATTAAAGGGTAAATTATTCAATCTATTTAGCTACGGCTCTGTTTCTTTTACATTTGTTTAAAATGATCACGATTCTTCGCATATAACTTTTACTTGTTATAAATGGTCATGGCATTTTACAGTTATCTAAATTAGTAGGCGTGCCCTTGTGTGGGACTTCAACTATTCAACTCTTATGTACATTAATATTTTATTTTCACTATGCATCGGAATTTTAATCTACACGTATTTGCTGCACGCATATTTTGACGATCTTCATTTGTTGCATTGTGTATTAATTGTTATTTTAATTTTGTTTTTATATCAACGTTATACAGAGTGGTTCAAAAGTTTTTATTACACATAAATCGCATACATTAAACGTATTTGCAACTAGGGTACATTTTTAAACCCAACCTGTATATTCACAAAATCTGTACAACTAACCTCATCTCTCACCGTTATACAGAGTGAATCAAAAGGAGAATAGAGCGAATATTTTAATTATATATAAATGGCATACATGTAAACTAATGTACTTTTTTTTAACCCAATCCTGTATTTTATCATATTCTTTACAACTAGCACCATCTCCAGGCGCAAGTAGAGTACTCCTGGCAAGCAACGACGCAGAAATCTGCATTACCAACGTCACCTTGTCCTCCACTCCAGTTGCACATTTAGTGTACATTTTTTCTAGAATCCCCACATTTATCCTAATAAACCTAGACTTGCCGGCTGTAAATTTTTTTTAGATACATCATATAGAAATTAACCAGTCTGATGAAGACAAAATAGAGAGCATTGAATATAGAAATCCTTTAATAAATAGGATCTATCAACAAATGTTTAGAATATCCAAGACCTAGGTTTTCTCTCCTACGTTCAAAATTCTTTGGTAGAGAATTTTGAAGGTACTTTATTTACTCCAAATTAATGTAATTAATTTACGTTACACAGAATTGAGGATAAAATGCAACTCTGTGAAGTACCTACATTGTAATTAAAAAACGTGATAAAAATGTTTTGTTTACTCTCAATGTTGCTGTGTTTTTGGCTAGAATAATTTTTAGCTTAAAAGATAAAAAAGCTGTACATCTGGATCCGACTTAACTTTTCAACGTATGTTTATCAACGCCTTGTAACGAATGTATTTTGTTATAATGATACATTCTTAAGTTGATAGTGTACTTATGGAAAACACTAACAATCCACGAAGATTTGGAAATGGTTCCAAATCTAGATAAAAATATAGAAGAAAAAACATCAGCCGATAGATAAAAGGTCTTGTTCAACAACACTTCTAGTTACTAATAGTATCTGATGGTCATTATTATCAAAAAGAAGGGAGTTAAAGCATTGGAAATATGCGGATAGTATGTAAAACCACTTTCTTCAAATATTGAGGAAAGCAATTTAAATGTAACAGGAAAAGAATGTTTAATCATATTACCTTCAAATGATTGTTTCAAAGTTTAGTTCAACTCATCTTCAAAAAATTACATTTAGCTTTCTGTTGGAAAATTAAAAAAATAGTGACGATCGTCTCTCGTCGTATCTACTTGAAGTGGAATAAAATATTTTTGAACGTAAAGGATAAAAACGCCTGTACGTCTGTACCCGACTGAACGTTTCAACATTATGATATTCATGGAAGGCTTGTAACAAATGTATTTACTCAAGATGATATATTGTTAACTTGCTAGTAATATCAAGCAATATACAGTTTAAATTTTATTGCGTTAAGAGTACGCAACCGCTTTGAACGAAAATATCTTTTTTTTAAATCATCCAAAGTGGTACCCATATTTCATAACTTTCAGGATGTTTAAATAATAACTGGATATTAGTAGTTCCTCATTTAAATTTCACAACTCAAAATGATTTGAGAAATCTATCAAAAACTGTAATCGATATTTCGATGACATTGTACAATTCTTGCAACTAGTTCGCATAGCACATAAAATGCTTACACCACTAACCATTTCATAGAATCTAGCCATCTTGAATAAAATATATGACACTTGAATGAAAATTGCTTGAAAAGTGTTTACAGTGGAAGTAAATAAAAACCATGATAAATCTCAGCGTTACTCTCGCCACCATCTAGGGAAAATTCGGCCTCGAACTCTCTACGAAATCAACTGAAAGCATAATTAAACAGAAATTGTTACTTTTCTTCGTGTCTGTTCCTCGTTCAGTCGTTAATATACTTTTTGAAATGTAATCACTTACAGTGTCCTACCGAACAAATGCTTAACGAGTGGGCTGTTGTTGTGATTTTTGAAAAGAGGCCACTTTTCTATAACGAATATAATAACCATCTTCTGCCATTGTGTTTCACTATCGCCGGTATTTACGCCTGCCAATGGTGCAATATTCATTCGAAATTATATTGCAATTACATTTACGCTTCTTAGCATCAAATGAGTCTCTCCGACAGTTGGATTGATGTCTTGAAGAATGTCCCCTTTCCAAGAACACATTATCTTTCGGATATGTTACACTAGTTGAATTCATGCCTTCACTAAGTCAACTCCTTCAATAGCGTACTCCAATAACTCAAATGTATTTTGAGTTATAGGAGTACGTAAACTTGTTTCAAGTTACTGGAGTACTTCCTTCAGAATTAATGCAAATTGAGGTTTTGAAAAATGTTCCCTTTCTATGATCATATTATCTTTTGGAGACATTACATTAGCTAAATTTATGGTCCTGTCAGCAAGTGTTTTTGGATAAACTTCGGCGTTTGCCAAGAAGTGATCAACGTGCTACAAATTTCGTCTAGTATGTTTACTAACCTTTCAATTTCTATTCAAGTTTTAACAACATAATTTCAATTTTAGTTTTGTGCTCCACGATTGAATTATATACGTAGTGAGAGTTTTCAAAATAACTGTAAAAACTGCACTTAAGCGCCTTGAACATATAGGGATCAACGCTCACAACTCCATCAGCCATCTTTGTTGAAGCATCAAAAAGTTGCAATAAATTTGTTAAAGTTAAACAGTTGTAAAATAAATTTCTCTGAGTTGTATGTAGGCGGCAGACCAACTGTCCCTTCTATATTGCCGCGTAATGAAAAATATTGGGTTGAAGTAAATGTGATTTGCAAGAAGCAGGCTACGCTAAGTTTCATAAACTATATTTCAATTTATTCTCTAATGCAGACAAACTGCATTTTATTAAAAGTAAGTCGTAGAATTTTAAGAATTCTTGGCACAAGCGTTCAACTAAATTAACACATGCATCCGGTTCAGTCATTGACATTGTCACCCCTTTTGCATGATAAAATCAAATATGTACCATATTTCACGACACGGTATACATTGCGTCAACAATACATTCAAAAAGTTTCGAACAGCGTACCATAACAGGAACTGGTCTTCATAACTGCAAAACATATCATCCGGAACTTTACTCTTTACCAAAATTTTTGGCCCCCTTTGTGCCATACAAATATTTAAAAGTTACAAAATTGAAAACTTTTAATTTCCATGCGTCGTAGATTTCCTTGCAGCAATTTGGGAAAATAATACATAATAGTTAATCACGTATTACCAGCTTCCTGGTCAATTTTTAAATCATTTATATTAAACCCTCATACTACTAACCAATTACCAAGGTATAATAACCTTTCAAAATATTTAAATAATAACTGGACATTGGTTGTTCTTTATTTAAATTTGACAACTCGAAATGATTTGAGAAGTCTATCAAAATCTGTAAGCGATATTTTGATGACTTTTTACAAGTTTTGCAACTAGTTCGTATAGCACACAAACTAATTAAACCAATAAACATTTCAAAGAAACAAGTCATCTTGAATAAAATAGATGATACTTGAATCACAATTGTATAAAAAGTATATACAGTAGAACTAAATGAAAACGATGATAAATCTCAGCGTTATACTCGCCACCATCTAGGGCAAATTCGGCCTAGAATTTTCTACGAAATCAACTGAAAGCATAATTAAACACAGATTGTTATTTTACTTACAGCAAATGATCCTATCTGCAAATTTCGTGTCTGTTCCTTGTACAGACACTAATATACGTTTTAAAATAAAATAACTTTGAGTGTCCTACCCAGCAAATGCTTGACGTATGTGCTGTTGTCGTGATTTTCGATAATACGGCATTTCTGACTTATCTTTCACTACGGCCTGCCAATGTTACAATATACATTGGAAATTTTATTGCGATTATAATTACGCTTTCCAGCATAGAATGAGCCTTTCCGACAATAGAAGTACGGATGTCTTGAAGAATGTCCCCTTTCTAAGATCTCAGTATCTTTCGGAGATATTACGTAGTTGAATTGATTCCCTCACTAAACTTCTTTTGAGTTACTGCAGTACTTCCTTCAGAATTGTTGTAGGATTAAGTTTTTGAAGAATGTCGCCTTTCTATGATTTCATTATCTTTTGGAGACATTACGTTAGCTGAATTGATGGTTCTTGCAGCAAGTGTTATTGGACAAACTTCGTTTTTTGACAAGAAATGAACAACGTGTTACATATGTCAACAGTACCACATAATAATATAAATGAAAATCCAGAAAAAGAAACGAAATTAGAAAGATACAAAGAGTTACATCCAAATTAAATGTCCTAGATACATGCCTATATATCAATTGTTTTTCAGCTGATGCTTAACTAATAGAGATTTTGCTTTGCAGAAACACATGTACAAAACGACCAATACTGCAACAATCTGCTACACGTGGTAAAATATCTCACGCAACTGTCATCTGTGTATTATCATAAACATTTATGCGATGTTGCGAGCTTGCTAGCTATTATACAGTTCATTGTACTTCATATTTATTGTTTAGTGTGTAATGTGTATTTTAAACAAATAATATAATGCAGGTAAGTAAACAATTCTTATTTTGCATCTTATTGTTTTGAATAATATTATGACTATTTTCTTTATTAGAATGAAATTTTATTTATGTTTGAAGAAAATTATTTTTAGTTTTCGAAAGTACGCACATACTACAGGAGTTTTAATTTAATTCTTCGTTATTAGTTATAATATATTTGTTAAAGTTTGAGTTTTATTTTGTTAAAGTTGAGGTGTTGAATTTTACATAAACTAAAGTTTTGTGAGATTTAAATAAACTATGAATGACTATAAAAAATTGTTGGAAGAAAAGGTTGCGTGTATTGCGCGTATAAAAACTGCAAGAATCGCTTTTATATGAAAGAAGAAAAATTTATGAAATTCTTTAGATTTCCACGAGATACATCAGTGTAAGTGTTAATATACACATAAATGTATATTTATTTTGTATTAGTTTTAACGAACAGTTTTATACAGTTGTAGAAAATGGTTACAGGCTTCAGGCAGAAACAATCTAAGATCAAGAACATTACAAGAATTAAATTCAATATATCGAACATGCAGTAAGCATTTCGAAACGAAAATCTTTTTGAACTCGGATCGGAGTCGAAAGTACTACAGCCATCTCGAAAAGAATAAAAGTTTTGGAAGATTTACACTGATAATTTAGTTTCTAAACCAATGGTACAACATGTAAAAATATTTGAGATATATCCCAATTATCTCATACATTAAATAAAATTAAACCACATTAAATAAAATATTAATATTTTTGTTATTGCATATTCTGAAAAACTAAGGTCAATATTGTATTACATTTTACTCACATCCTTCAACGTCTCGAGATGCACAACACTTGCAGCTTCAGACTGCATCTTCTCTCACAGCAAAGGTAGAAACGCAAACATTTTTGAGATTATTAGAAAACACAGCCAGAGAATTAAAATTTAAAGATGAAAGTAGCAAAGATATTCCAATGAAAACAAACAATTTGCTTTAACTATATATTGCGTCAACAAAACATTCAAATTTCGAAGTACGGACTATAACAGGACTGGTCATTATAAATGCAACATCCTTTCCCCCACAACTCTACTAAAGCATGACTTTTGAGTGTATGGACTGGTATTGCTGCTGCTATTAATCTTCTTCGCTGGGCGTGTTATCCACTTCAGATTATTTGACCTTCGCTGTAATACTACCACCGGTGCCTTTCAGTAAATCTCTTATCATATTCTCGCTCCTTACTAGCTTTCTGGCAAAGAATTTTGTTCGCTAGCTGTGACAGCTTCCACCAGGCTTTATCATCACGCTCTATTCTCCAACCGATTTCCGCAGGACAGAACTCGCTTTCTATGTAAGCTTCGTTAGCTCTCCTATCCTCCGCCTAGACCTGGAATCGGAACCTTGTGTGTTTCACAGTATCGGTACACCCTGCACCACAGTTCTCGTAAAGATCGGACATCCTCCGTCTAATGCGGTTGATGTATTCACCGAAACTACCATTTATCGTTAGTACTTGCGTGAGATAATAATCCAGGCCACCGCGTCTTGCCCTGACCCATACTCCATTATCAGGTATTAGTTTCTGAGTCCTACTGGTTTTAACACTGGTGTCCCATTCTCTCTGCCACTGTCCACTTTGTTTCCATCCTGTTGTAAAGTGTAGTCTCGCACGTGTATTCTGGCGCTGCTCAGCGCCAAAAATCGCATAGGGACGACTCCTGCAATCACATTTAGCGCTTCCACTGACACCGTCCTATAAGCACATGTTACACCTATAAGTCCCAACCGTTGCGCTTTATCCAGCAGTCCGCCTGTTCTTGACATCCTCAGGGCATTAGCCCACACAGGTGCCGCATAGAGAGCGGAAGACTGAACAATACTATACAGCAGCCTCTACCTGCCAAAATTTGTCCCTCTCATGCATGGTATGAGCTTAGCAAATTGCGTGCATGTTTTGTGGCATTCTTGGCCGCAAGTTTTACATGCGGCCCCAGTCGCAAAGCCCTTTCCAGTATACTCCTAAGCATTTAACTTCGGCTTTGAATTCAATTCCGTGACCAAGAATCCTGGTGCTAGGCGGGGTGACTTTTCTCCGCTATAAGCATGATGGCTTCAGTGTTTTGTGGAGCGAGGCACAGGTGGTTATCGTCCATTCATTTTTCTATGTTGCGTAGCTTAGATTCTCTTCGGCATACGCAAACAGCTGGACCCTCTTTGGGAGTTCCAGCCTTAACAGTCCGTCGTACATAAGGTTCCAAAATGTAGGCCCCAGTACTGAATCCTGCGGAACCCCGCAGCTCAAGGTTCTCACTCTTTTGCTACTGTCCTTGGTGTCGTACTCCAAAGTTCTACCGGAAAGGTAGTTGGAAAGTACCCTCTGCAGATAAGATAGTACTTTTTCGTTCTCAACGCATTTTTTAATTTAAACCAGTCCGCCGTGTTAAATACGTCTTTTACATCTAGCAAGACCAATGTGCACCTTTGCCTCGTATATCTGGTACCTGCCTGGGCTGCTTTGCCGTCGCTATAACCACGTTAACAGCAGTTATTGTTCAGCGTCCCTCTCGAAATTCAAACTGCATGTCGTGCAGATTGCTTCTAAGTGCGCTTGCAATCTGTGCAGCGAGAGTCTCTCCAGAAGGTTGCGAATCTCGTCCAAGAAGCAAATCGGCAAAGGTTGTTGATTCCTTTACCGTTCATCTTAATGCCTATATTGGTGTCTTGAAATGCTTCTTTGATTGTATTTCAGAATACAGGTTGAACAGAAGTTGAGATAAAACGCAACTTTGTCGTACTCGCTTTTTTCCACTCGCGGAATTCCCGACACTTGGATAGTATTAAATACCTTTAGCAGTACGGATGGGTTAACTTCAGCTATCATTTTGAAAACTGCTCCCGGAATGTTATCTGACTCCGGTGCCTTGCCATCGTTAGTCTTACCAGCTGCTCAATAGAGATCTGCTTGCTGGAAGACGGCAATATTCCAGTCCTCCTCTATATCAGGCGCTTCTTCGTCAGTACCCCTTCCCTTCGGAACAAGTTTGTCAACCACCTTGTCGCCATCTTCCGGCTGAACCTTTATCTTTCGGAGGCGCCTGGTAACTACCTTTTATGGTATTTTCCATGAGTCTTCTTCCACCGCCGCCTGTAGTTCCGTCTGTATTTTCTTGTCATAACAATCACATTGGATTACTTTTTCTATACTTGCTGTAGCCCGCTAATGGTCTAATAATTATAAATAAATCAGTTAAAATATAAGAAGTGGATCATATTTCGAAATGCATCAGGTAAGATTGTATATAAAAAAATTAATATTATTTTTTTAGTATTCTGATTCTACTAACAGTTAGTATTCCATTTTAGCTTTTAGAATGAGCTATTAAAACAATTAAAGTGCTTCTATTTTACGTCGCTTCGCGTTATCTTTTCATCCTTCCTTTAGTATCGTCGAAAGTTTTCCTCTTGGCAGTTTTATTTCGGGATCTCGCTAATTAATGTTGTTACACTAAACTATAACAATGAAATTTTTGCTCTTTATAAGCAAATAAGAAAATACGTTAATAAGCAGAGAAAACAATGGAAAATGAAAATAATCTACAGTGTAAGAATTATTTTACACAAGAAGAGCAACTTTCTTTACTAGTATCGGGTGTTCCAAACCGAGAGAGTGAACCTAGGAAAGTTTAGAATTTTCACTAAATAATCCAAGGGAGGGCTTGTTCAATGTGCACAAGGCGATATGAGAAATGACAGGAAAATAGCATAGAACCCAAAGAGGGATTTTGATAGAACCCAACAATGTTCAAAAGATGCGCAAAATATGTACGAGAGCTTTTTTAGTGACGAGCGCCAAGAGCTTTATAGCGAGCGAGCGTCCAGTTTAATATCAACACCCACATGTCTCAGATCTTGATGAAGTGTCCTTACATCTCAACGGAGAAAGTTGATAGCAGATAAAGAATAGCATTAGAGAGGGAAGGCAATAGTCTCAAGTTCTTAACAGCTCTTACTCTGCTGTACTAAATCAAATCCATAAGTTCAGATGATAAGTTTAATGTCTGACTTTCCTGCGGAGCATACACACTCGAGTATATAAGAATTGCAAGCAACAAATCGATAGGGACTAAGTTTGCCCTTAGAGAAAGCTACGAAACTCGCGATGCACTTTGTAAATGTCGATGCATACACCTGCTTCGTTGACTGTCAAATCGATCACCGAATCGATTAATGATATATAACAAGCAAGAAATAAATAATCAGCAGCCAGATACCTGCTAGAAACAATTAATCAAATATTTAAATCGGTAAGTAAATAACTCCAGAATGGATAATTAATTTAAAATAATTTAAAGGACGAAAACATTTGCGAAGTATATATCCAATTTTTTTAACAAGCATTCAGTAAACTCGACGTCGACTACCGTCGACGTCAGATGTCGACTATGATGTCGACTGAGAAACAGATGTCGACTATTGTTACGAGCCAAAGGACTTTCATACTTCCTTGTATAGGAGGAGGAAATGGAGCTGGAGCCGACTGCAGAAAGATACACAGCGTTTGTAAGTCATTGCATCTCTAGTGAGGAGTTGGAGTCAACTGCCGCAAACTATCAACAACGTTTACATTCTCGTGTGTTAGAGAGAGCCAGCAGCGTAAGAGCGAGATGGGGATGCTCGCGCTTCATTGCCCGCCTTTCGCTGTTTTGTTCAAGTGGAATGAAAATACATGTCAGAAGGGATTAAGGCGATGTATAGCTTCTTGTTTTAAGCAGATGTTATTCACATTTTTTGTGCGATTGCATCGTGTGCAGAATATAAACATTAAACGGCGCTTATTACGAGAGAGCGATATGTTTCGTGCTCTATTGTGGCACTTGCTCTTTCCGTGCATTTTTTATTATAGTGTTTCGCTTTGGCGATGTTAGATTTCGAATAAACAGCTCTTAATAGGGATGTTAAACTTGCGTTCATTGTCCCGTCTAGACTACCTTCGATTTTGTAACAAACAACACTTGATGAGTATTGAATTTCGCATAACCTCGTCTGGACGAAAGTTTAATGTCGTCGTATTTTGGACAAACTACTTTTGATGAGTTTAATGAACTTTGAGGACATTACGTTCATTTAACCAGATTTTTCTATCATTTTGTATGGAACCTCACCGCCTCAAATGCTTTTCACGAAAAAGCTACCTCTACCATCCAGTAATTGCTGGAAAATCCGCAGCAGAAAGGGAGTGCAGCTCGTTGTTTGTTTGCATGTAAAATTTGATTGGAGAGCTCCCTATCCTAGAAGTATAGAGTCATAAAATGTAGAGGCATGTTATGTGATATTATTCTTTACAATTCGTAACGGTTAAGCTAACGTCTCTGATTCGAGGAAAATTTTCCCTTCCTAATGATTTTAGAACAAGCCCTGCATAGTGACCGCCGCCAGTGTCGAGGACTACTGCCGGCGAAGCCAGACACTAAAATTCTCTAATTTCATATAAAAAGCTAACGAGACGCATTCCGGTTCTCGTTTCTGTTAGATCATGAGTGAGCAAAACTCCAATAGCTACAAACTTATTCTCGCGGGGTGAGTTATATTTCGCATTCCTAAATATGTTTGGATCCAAAGTAAGTGCCACCAGTAAAAATCATTTATATGCTTCGAATTTAAAAGAAATTAATTTAAATTCACACCATCAACAATAAATGTCTCCGAAGAAGAAGAATTAGGTCAGCAAGACATGCATTCCTAAATCTTTCGGCAGTAATCTTTCAATCCTTCATATTTTTAATTCTTCAATTCTATTCTCTCACTCATCTACACATCTTATTACCCTCTGTGTGTATCTACGACATCAATGAGAAAGCGAGGAGGATGCCAACAGAAGAAGAGGGAAGATCTACGTAAAGTTTTCCTGGCCCGTAGAGGAAGTAGAGATACCACACCTGAGATACCAATCAAGCAACGTTGTCTGAAAATACCACGATCCTAGGTCGACACCGAACTGTCCATGCCAGAGCTATCACCGTCAAACCGAATATCCGTGGATTACACCAGACTCACCACTGCCTCTGAAAGCACATGGAGTCATCTCGTTACTAACCATCGACACCGGGTAAGGGATAGTTATATCCAGTCACGCCAGTAGAACATCGCCGGGCCATTTTTTGGTGCAGCATTTTGGCATTTTTGGCGAATTTCTTCCTCGTCAATTAATCAGATCATTTATCAAATCTTGTAATAACTTAGTTCGCTACATTATATTAGTTCGCTATCTTTTATTTTGTTAACTGGAAAGAAGGCGACCTACATTTTTTCTCCATTATAATTAGAATCAAACAGAAAAGTGTCAGAGTCCAAAATAACGAGTGTGAATAAGAATCAGTTATGAGTTGCAAATATTAAAAACAAAAAATTGAAGTTAAGCAAAAAATTCAGGAAAATTGACGTTAATTGAAAGCAAAATTAACGTTTGCCTTCTATGAAATCTGTTGTTTTGTATTGCAATATAGAATATAGATATATTATGTAGAAATTATAGTCCATCAGACATAAAGTTATTATTTTATTTTGTTTAAATAAATAAAATAAGTATAACCTAAAACAAATTTCCCAAAAAAAATTCCAGACTTGCAAACCGCCACTGTCTTGCGTCCTCGGCCTTACCGCTTACCCAGTAAATTACCTATTCACCTCGTGTATTCCTTCTTCTGACCTCATAATAGTTTAGTGGTTAATCTCACTTTAGACGTTGTGTCGTCAACTGGTATCTGTGCTGGCAGCCTACACATTATTGCCGACCTCTTCTGGTACCAAACTACGTAAGTAAAAATAGATGGTGCAACGTCTGAAAAAATGGCAGTACAGAAAGGTGTACAACAAAGTTGCGTTTTATTTCAACTTCTGTTCAACCTGTATTCTGAAACTACATTCAGAAAAGCCTTTCAGGGCGCTAATATAGGCATCAAGACTGTTAAATCGTAGTAATAGCCAACCACCTCACAGATAAGCAGAAAGCAATGTACCCGTAGATTTCGATACGTATGAGCAGTCGTGAATGAACAAAGTGAACATTTTTCCGACCTGTTCTATGAATGCGGAACCTAGACAATCAAGCAGGAGATGGAAAATCGTATAGACGCTTTCAAAATGTACCTTGGCAGTATGTATCTCATAGATTTCAAGACGGACTAATACCGATGCCGTCAGTATGATGGACAAATATTTAGAGCTAATAAGAACTGTCAAGTAAAGGAAACTGTAATACATCGGGCACTTCCTTCGAATTATCGTCGAAGGGAAAGCTCAGCTCAAAAGATCAATAGGCCGAGGCCAGAATTCATGGCTGAAGGATCTGATAAGACGACTAGGACGAATCTGACAGGAATTTTCAGGGGTGCAGTTTCTCGACTGAAAATAGCTAATTGGACCGCCAAGCTCCGCAGCGAGACGACGCTATAAGAAAAAGATGTCTCTGACCTTTTTATACTCTCCTCTTTTCTTTTATATTTTTGTCTAAGGAAGTATGTCTTATATTTCTTTTTGAACATAATTAGACTAGTCGCTAACTATTTATTGAATAAAGATTTATGCATGTTATCTGTAAAATCCATCACAATACCTTAATATATTAACTAAGTTGCTATGAACGTTTATTGTTGATTTTCCTGCTTAAATTTAGTTATTCCTTTTAAAACGCAAATAAAATTTACACTTTGTAGATAAAATTAAATAATTACAGCTACGTATCGAAATGGATCTCTATTTTCGTAATTAATTAGTTAATAAACAAACGAAGCTAATTCGTAGCATGAGTTAGCTTTTAGCTCCTTCTGTTCACTTGATAATAGCTTGATTGTGAATGATATAACATCACATACGCTCCATTGAGTAATGTATAACTAACCAAAGAGAGGTAACATGCGTGGCTTGACGCCGATAAGTTAATTGGCAATGTGTAAACGGATGATTGCGTCTAATGCTGTTATTATTGAAATGGTTCATTTCATTTTCCTTTTGTTTTCAAATATCTATTTGCTGTTTTCATTGTTTATTTGTGGCCGAATATCAAATATTTGAAATCATAAATAATATAAAATACAACCATTAAGAACAGTAAATATCAATTATTTATTAATTAGATAAGTTATTAATTTCGAAAACTGCAATATTGACTATATGAAACACCCAATACGCTTAGGAAAGCGGGTCAGGTTAGATGGATCTATTTCTGGCATCGGTGTAAGCTTTTATCAGTATCCTCTGCTTTCCATAAGATCATTCTCATCACTTAATGAGAACCAATCACCAGACTTGCTTACACTAAAATCAGCTGACTGGTTTTATTGCAAATAAAGATTTATTAATCTGATACAAAAAAGATCACGTAACTTGAGCCAGATAGACTGGTTGAAGGTGCAAACGGGTAAATATAGGTTTACGTTGAATTTTTAGCTATGTAGCATATTCAATCATTATATTACAAATTTTTCTGATTAATTTTTTTTTTAAACACCCTCTTTATATTATTTTGTTAACGACCCTAATAGCATCATAAGTTTAAAGACGATCACCACCACGTCATCGTTCCACATAACCTAGCCACTTAGCGACGAATTTACGATACAATATATAGACAAGAATATAGGAATCTATATTACCGGCTATGGATGTCAATAGTCGGCTGAAATACCAGTTACAAAAATACCTAGTAACATAACCTCAAATGTTTGTTCACATCTACCATGTCTCCAAATAATTTCTCGACTCGGTCACCATGGAGACCCCCGCAGCAGACACAGCCTCCCTCCCGCAGGCTCCAGAGTAGAGCAGAGTCCCCAGCGCAGTCCCCGGAGCAGAGCATGTGTCAAAAACTTGAAAATTATGTTATTAATCTTTAAAAATTCAAATTTCCCGCCAAATATTCGATAAACCAAGTCTCTGTACCATGTTTTAAAACCTAGATCCGAAATGCGCTAGATGGCGGATTACCTAGATCGGTAATCCGTCATCTTGGATTTTCAAATAAAAGCTGTCAAACGCAATACCTGTTACCGAAATACCGAAAAAATAACGCTCTGCGGAACGTTTACCGTTTTAGAGCGATTTAGGAGCATGTTTGGGAGGGGCGATAATCAAGCTAATTAGGTTAGTCAAGCGTATTTTAAGCTAATTTGGTGTTTTATAGAGTCAAAATGCAGTTTTCGAAATGATTCAGTTATCTAAGTAATAAATAACAGTTATTTACTGTTCCTAAAAATAATATTATCGTACATATATATTTCATTATTATAGATAGCGTTATTCGGCTAACACATTGCCTGCAATGTTTGCTATGTCATTTATTCTTAGTGCATTTATTTTTTATTTACACTTTTAAAATTATACAGAGTCGATC
Source organism: Adranes taylori (assembly GCA_009867245.2). Lineage (NCBI taxonomy): Eukaryota > Metazoa > Arthropoda > Insecta > Coleoptera > Staphylinidae > Adranes > Adranes taylori. The sequence continues at coordinate 18,159 of WYDF02071785.1, forward strand.
AAACGCTTTCATTATATATATAAATAAATTGCATAAATCGAAACATACTTATATCTAAGTGTCACAGACTCCCACTCGCGACGCTGCTAATGGGGAGTCCTAACGATTTGTCAAAGATTGGCGGAACTTATTATCTTACGGAATGAAAACGGCCTTCGGAAATATGTTGCTCGGACTCCAAGTCAGTTTAACGTGAGGCCGCACATTGGAACTGTTGTTGTCTCTCCGGTCCGCAGTAGCTTACTGAGGGCACAGGTAGCTGTGAGTCAGGTGAATAAACCAGAGATTCTCGTTTTTGCTGGGCCGCTGTAAGAAACTTAATGCTAATGAGTGAAACAGCATTAATGACTTAATAAAACCGTCTATTGTTCGCCATAGATAGTATAAACAAAGAAAGAAATATTGATGCACGATTTAATGTCAATATATAAATGTTAAATTAAATTCATGATGCAACAATGGTGGTCAAATATCATGAACAAGACAAGATAGCCAAGCGGCAGATATAGAACAGTACAAATGCATAATAATAATAATAAAACAATAAGACGTCCTGATAATAATAATAACCTAACAGTAAATGCGGGAAGTATGTAAACACAGTCACTAATACAACGCGTGGGCGCGGGTAAATCCAAACATACGACAACGGTAGTTAATTTAGTTTTCAACAATGATTCGGACAATGCTGATAGCGGGAATCTTAGGAGAATACTATAGACGTAATAACTCAGAGAGGCGCATCCATATTACTACTGCCGAGTGATTACAACTAACCTTGCGGCGCACCAGTTCGAAGTATACACTCTAACTATAGGAAGTAGGTTGAAGGTGAGGTAGGAGGAAGAAGTAAATCTTTTCAATAAGACATGCAATTCAATCAATCAGGACACCGTATACAAAATTGTTTACCAAATATATTATTATCCGACGACTGTCGCTGGCTGTCATTCTACCTGTTACTTCGGCATGGCTGGCTTGGCTGCTGCTGCTGCTGCTGGACCGCTGTCTTCGACTTCGCAAACGAACTGATTTTAAATGCTTCAAAATCTCCCTTTTATAGACATGAACCTTCGGTCAAGTTTTAAACTAGATTATGTCTTGTATTGCAGTACATTGGCAACAATGATGTAGATAATCTGCATTACCGCCATATAGATTTCTAGACTTTCAAACGGCCATCATCTTGGGACCGTGGCGCTCTCACTGGTTACTCAATAAATTACTTGCTCACCCCATGTATTTCTTCTTCTCGCCTCATACTGGTTCATCTCACTTTAGATATTGTTTTGCCAATTAACAATATTGGTTTGTCAACGTTCATAAATATCTGTAATAATGCGTTATATATATATATATATATATATTACATTGGGAATTTTCTAATTAAATGAAGTAAGTCAGGTGGTTTAGTGTGTTTAGTAGTTAGTTTTCTAAAAAACGACTGCTTTTTTAAGCTAATTGCGTGTTTCATTTTGTTATTATGCAGTTTTCGAAATGACTAACTTTTCTAATTAGTACATACTCTAATTAATATTTCAAATTTCAGTTTGATGAACAAATATATTGAAATATTTGAAACTTGAATTGAAATAAACTTGACGTTTGAACTATATTCTGAAGCAAAACTTTGAACGGATTTATTTATATTGCAATAGAATTACACGCCAAAATATCGATTATAGTGTCACGTACCAGATATTAAATGGTTGAATTAAAATACCAATCTAGCGCAACTAGCTGGCATCCTTAATTGTCATTATAATATTTTAACTGCATAATTTATATACGAGAATTGTAGATTAAATATTTTATCTAAATAAATTATATACGAGAAAAATAAATCATTTTCTGAGTAAGACACGCGCTGGTTTAAACGGAATCGCCACATTCCGATCTAAGTCATAGCAAAGTCAGGATCACAGATGTTGCAGAGTTGTTGGGGTCTTGGCTAGACAAACATTCCTGGACAAGTTAATAAAAGGAACAGTTTTATGTTCTGCACAATTCAATTGCAAACTAGGAGTAACTCAGATCAGTTCGCGTTAAACGTTAAACATTATAACAGATTCTGAGGCATGGCGTCCGGCATCGATACAATAATGTAAGATCTTTTTAATTATTTTATTTAAATATCTGTAAAAGGGCTGATCGAAATGATCGAAACAGAATAAATTAAACATTTAGTTGTTCTTAATTAACTTTGATTATGTTACTAATAAAGTTAATTAAGAACAACTATAAGAACAACTATAAATTACTAATTAGTAATTTTCTAATTAATTACAAATTAATTTCCAAATGGCTGACAAATCTTTTAGTAGCTTGAATTAACTTTAAATAATTGAAATCATCACTTTAACCACCAACTATTTATAATTAAACAATGTACTATCCATTCCGAAGTTATACCATTTCGAAATATTCGGAAGTTTTCAACCTAATCTATGATAGTTCAATGTTTTCCCTCATTCTGCTTTCATAATGCTGTAAGTAGTAGCTTATAGCCGATTGTAAAGGGCCTCCCAGCCTCCCAGAGGTGTTCCAAAATCGCTCTAAAAACTGTAACCGTTCCGTGTAGCGTTATTTTTCGGTATTTTTGGAACGGGTATTGAGTTTGACAGCTGTCAATATGGAGGATGACATATTATTTCCGGTTATGTCATCCTCCATATTGTACGTCTTCTTCATGCATGAAATTTTTGCTGGTGTATCCTAGAAACGCTTATTACTGCATATGTATATTGATGGCTGGGCAGAATCCCATGTCTTTTAAAACGTGGTTTACAAGATTCTTTACTAGATGTCCCATCTATTCATCTGCCCTCTTTTGTCGTTGGAGCTTTCTTCATGAGCGCCGATTCAAATGCATATTCCATATTACATTCGAATGTATACCATTCGTACGTTGTTAAAGCGACTGAAATTTTGGCGACTTGAGAAGTCGTTGTTGTTGCGTATGTGGTCCTTGCTAGTTTCTATAATTCTTCAGTTCCTTGCAGTTGTTCTTCTATGTCAGTCGTGGTATTGCTTTTCATGTTGTTTATTTTCATAAAACTCGTTGTTCCGTTCTTGGTCATAGAGAAAGTAATTTCCCGCTGCCATTTTCAACATGGAGCTTATTTAGGGTTGCGCTTTGACAGTGACTTATTTTAAGAAATATTGGTAGAATTCTTGTAATGCTATAGGTATATTCTGTAATTCTGTACTTTTTGCTAGCTCAGTTTCTCAATTTATTATATGCCACATTATTCTTGATTTATTATCAAATGTTTGGATTTTTTTTCAAGTTAATCTTATACCTTTCTTGGGGTTAAGCCGAGTTGTAATGTGGTAAGTTGAACAAATGCCATACAAATAACAATACGTTTGGCAGAGTTTCTGAGTAACCCATGAGGGCGGCAAGAACGGAAAACGGTTATGGTTTTCAGTCTTGAAATCTACATGTCGATAATACAGATTATCTACGTCATTGATTGCCAGTACTGTACATTCTGCGATAGTTGGGATTAGTTGTACAAATATTGTAGATATACAGAATATTGATCCTAGGCAGATCGTGTACAAAATATCTTAGTTAGAAGTATGTTTCTATTTATGTCATGTATATAGAATTAAAACATTTGATCTGCTGGCTCCTCCTGATTGCATTGAAGAGTATCGTGCAACAAATTTTGCCCGCATCCCACTCCAACAAAGAATAGTCTGGTCCGTGTCCCCTCAGCACACGTTGGGCTTGCCGTCTGGCCGAGTTGGCCTGCCTGCGCATTTCTCGTATCCACTAGCAGAGCTGTTAACGTAGTCCTTTCCGTTGTAAAGGATGCTGTTGTCACACGCGCCTGTAACGCGCGCTACAAGCTCATTGGCCATTTTCTCGTCAGTATCTCTGAGATTCTCAGCAGAAATAGATCTGAGTGACCTTGATAGTCCAACAGTGTTAGGGTCCCTGATAGCTCACCTTTTAATTTGTGGAGTTTCAGTCCTGTCAGTATGCAGCAGCGCAAAACGTATGTATCTGTGATCGATACCTGAACTTTCGCCATCCACCAGCAAATTTCGCATTCTCTGGTACGTTGCGGTCGTGGTTAAGCATGAAATTTTTTCTATCCTCTATAACGTTAAATATGTAAGTAGAATAAAAAAGAACTAAGAATAAATGACATAGCGTACATTGCACGCACATGTCTAGACGAAACAAAGACAATGGGAAGACGATGATGGCATCAAGAGCGCAACATGATAGCGGTTTACAAGTCTAAAAATCTACACATCGATAATGCAGATTATCTACGTCATTGGTTGCCAGTACTGTTGCACATTCTGCGAGAATTAGGGCTAGTTCTGTAGAATATTGCGAATATATCTACATACTGGATGGTGAATAAAAATAATATCTCAGTTAAAAGCACGTTTCTATTTATGCAATTGATATAGAATTAAAACATTTGATCGCCTGTGTATAACGTTAAAAGTGTAAGTAAAATATTAAAGCATTCTACATTTATTGCACGCATATTCAATTTCATCGCCATTTGATCGCCTGTGTATAACGTTAAAAGTGTAAGTAAAATATTAAAGCATTCTACATTTATTGCACGCATATTCAATTTCAGTAGTTACCTACATCACTTAAATAGAAAAATTCAATTAAATATGGTAGATCTAAAGCATTATCTTTATTAATTCAATTAGTTGTAGAAGTTAAAATATTTTGAGTAGGTAAAAAATGTAGTATTAAGTTACGTGAGTAAGTTAGATAGAAACCGTAATTAGCAGTGGATATTCAAATAACAAGCAAAAATTCTTGCATTGAAATTGACCTTGTATTGAAATTGAAAAATTCTTGTATTGAAATTGAATTCGCAGGTAGACCTTGAGCGCGAGAGGTCAAAGTAGTAGTGACTTATTGAACTAGGAATGGAACAAAGTAAAAGGAAGTCGTGCTTGCCGAACGGAGCCAAATGGGTATAATGAGCATGTTACATTCTTCATGAGAATTAAATTATATCGAACGAATTCCGGGCATCCTATATTAATAATAAATTGAATGCATGTATTATTTGTAAACAATAATAAGAGTCACGTAGGCGCCGCGTTAACTGCTCAGCATATATTATATATTGAAGCGAGAACACTACAGCTTGCTTCACTGACTTGTGTGTTAAATGAGTATGACCGTTTGATTATGCATTATAATATGTGCACGTTAAATGTGCGCGTGTTGCCATTATAATATACTAGCTAGCGCTATTTACTGATACCCTATGATATACCACATTTCTGCTGATCGCTGCTGCTTCTACAGCTGTTTCCTGTTGTAAGCGTGACAAAGCCGCTAGGAGAATATTTGAATGGAGTTGTGTGTTAAGCAGACACAGATGGTAGGGATAATACCGAGATTTGCTTAGGATTGTGTGTATGGAGCGCGTCACAGAAATATAATGTCGTGTGAATGACCACACACAAACCCGTGGCGCACAGTGAAACTTGAGCGAGGCTTACGTCTATGAAAGCGAGATTTTTAAGAAAATAAAATCAGTTCCTTGCAAACTTTAAGACAGTCCATCCAGCAGCAGCAGCCAGCAGGGCGACCAGCCTGGGCAGCCAAAGTTATCCAGGCCAGCCATGCCGTAGCAACAGGCCGCGCAACTGCCAGCGACAGTTGCCGGGATGATAGTATATTTGGTGAGCGATTTTGTATACCATATGTTGATTGATTGAACTGAATGTATGTTTCAATAGCTATGTCTCTCCTTCTTCTGCCATCCCGCCGATCTATTTCTTGTATACTAGCGCATGTAATACTGACTTACATTCACGGGGTTAGTATTGTGTGCTCAAGTTACAATAGCACTTACGTTCACGAGGGTGTTATAGTAACTGATGTTATAGTTGTCTTCTTTTCCACATCATTCACTAGAATACAGCTAATGCTAACGTACGTTCACGGGGTTAGTTCTAGTGGCTCAGATGACTATAACACCTAGGTTCCTAGGTTCACAAGGGTGTTATTATGACCAATAGTGATGTCCTTATTGTCAACATGCTCTATATAGTGCGTTTAGCGCTAACATACGTTCACGGGGTTAGTTTTGGATGCTCGGGTGCAAGTGGCATATACTTTCACACGGGTGTTATTATAATTTCTTTTACAGTAATTACAGTAATTTCCATTCATTCCGAGTCTAGTAACTGAGGAGTCTAACGCTAACATACGCTCACAGGGTTAGTTTTGGATACTCGGCTGAAAGAGCATCTACGTTCACGAAGGTGTCATTGTGGCTAAATATGATTTTCTACGACTCCTGCTGCCTAGCCCATTATGCATACTTTACCTTAAGATTTAGTCCCGTCCCTCCCCGTCATTTCAGTAACTGATTTCTTTACAAACTTCTCGCATTTGTTTGATTATTTTATTCCCGCCATTTCCTATTACTTTACACGTACCGCTATATTCATTTGAACCGCTTTTGATTATTATTATTATTATTATTATTATTATTATTGCGTTTGTACTGTTCTATTTAAACCCCTCGAATTTATTGTTTTGTTTATTTAACCGCCTTTATTACGTCATTGATTTGAT
>WYDF02071786.1:0-11427 GCA_009867245.2 Adranes taylori
TACCCCGCGATACTGGGTCCTCAACAGAACTTAGCCACCGACTCATAAAGTCGGGCCCACCCCCGCGACGTGGACGCACCTGTTGAGAGTTACCTAAGTGGATTCAGAGAAGATGTCTCTGGTTTCCCTTAGGCCAGGTTAATGCTCGTGTTTGAATCAACGAACAAATCGATGAATTATTATCAAATCGATGAAATAGTAAAAAATTTTTTTACACACAATTTTCAAATATTTTATGTTTTGTAGGAAATTTTGGTACTGATGAAATTTTGTATAAATTCAACAAATTAACCGAACTTTTGATATTATGGTGTAAAGAAAATTACGATTTCTTTTTGAAATTTTGATCATTATTATTGATAAAATTTAGATAATAAAACAAAGATTCAAAATATTTATGAAACTTTATAAACATCGTAAAAGTAAAAAGGTTGATATTTTGTTTTTGATAGATCTAAATGTTTATTCAAATTAAAAACCTTTCAAACATCAAAGAAATTTTTTAATTTTCTTCGATGAAATTTTGAAATTGTGGTGAGTAAAATCTTTCAATTTTTTGGAAATTTCTAGCTTTTTATTATATTTGCACATGTACAGGTTAAAGAAAAAATGTTACAAATGACAATAAAAATTTTGACCAAAACTGTTATGTAAATAAATGCAAGCAACTCAAAGTAATTTTGGTTAATTTTATGAAATTTTTAAATTTTGACTAGATTTTAATTTTAATAGAAATTTAGATTTTAATAGATTTTGGTCAATTTGTCTTTATAGACCAAACAAATTCTATTTCCAAAACTTTGAAATTTAGTGTTGGTGAAATTTTTTATAATGTCATCAAATTGACCGGTATTTTTCATGAAAATTTGATAAAATGAAACAAACAATCAACAGACAGGAAACAGTTTGTTGATCAAAATTTGAAACAGTCAGAAGAAATTTTAATATTTGGGTCTTACTTTTGGTAGATTTAAATAATAAATTAAGTAAAAAATTTGAAATAAAATAAAATTAAGAAAAATATAGCAAAAGTTAGAAAAAAACCAAGTAAAGAAATTTGTCAAATCGATGAAATTTTGAAATTAATCTATTTTACAAAAAAAAAATTCTGAATTTTGAAGCTTTGGCCAAAACTTAAAATTTTGAAATTGTGATCGGTATAAAATTTTGGGATGAAATTTCAAAATTTGTATTGTAAATTTAAAAAGAGTATCTTTTAGAGGTTCTAGAAGTTTAAAAAGGGTATCAAAACAGAACGAAATTTCAAAAGACAAAAATTATTTTGACCAAAATTTCTTCTAAAAGCAAATGCCATTTTGGTCAAGTTTATGAAATTGTTATCAAACCGATGAATTTTGATGAAATATTGAAATTTATTTTATTTGACATATAATTTTTAGATATTTTAAAATGTTGATCAAATTTTGGAAAAAATAAAATTATGTTATATGAATTTTTAAACTTTGATAGCTGAAATTTAAAATCAGTAAATTATTATTATGTTAAAATGAATCAGACTTATAAATCACAAAGAATATTTACAATTCTGCAAATAGACTTCTTTATAACGATTATTGAGCCTAATTTACTATTATATGCACAAACATACTTCAAATAAAATGTTAGAGCAGATGAATAGGTTGTATTTATTTAATATTGCGCAAAAATCTTATAAAAATGAGTTTTATAGAACTAGAAAATTGCATTTGTTAGATTTAACAATGAGTGCATTTTTTCCACTTTGAAAAACATGAAAGATTTACTAAACAAAAAATTGAAGATAAGCTATTTTTATCGTATATAGAAGTATAATAAATATTTTAAAATGATAATATTCAAGCAAACAAATCTAATGCAGCACTTTGAAAACCTCAACAAAACATTTTCAATTTATTCTAGATACATGAAAATCTTATTTTAGTTCATATATTGTGTAATGCATTTTTTCTTAATAATGTACTAGAAGGTGATGTACATGAAGGTCATCATTGGTTAATCCTTCATCATGGCTCAAATGATGTAATTTCTGACGTCACCTTCATCTACTTATAATTTAAATTGTTACACCATATTAACGCACGTATCCGTACTTGTTCCTCCAGTTGAATTAAACACCTAAAATCATCAACCATTTCTAGGCAGACTTTCTTCCACACAGCGTTCAGCGTCGTTGGTTTGATATCATCCCAAGCCACCCCAATATTTTTTATGGAACTGAGGATGTTATAATTTCTACCTTTTTGATCTTTTAGGCATCTAGCGGTGAAAATTTGTATCCAGTGTTCAACCTGCTCCACATACCCGTTAACTCTTGCAGTTCAATTGTCCGGGCTGCACTTCCAGTGTCCCCATGCACTTTCAGTGTCTCATTGTGTTCCTACACTTCCAGTATCACCACTGTATTTTCAGTATCCCCCGTGCACTTCCAGTGTTCTCATTCGATTTCTAGTGCTACGCTACACTTGCAGTGTCCTCGTTGTGTTTTCAGTTTCCTCCTTCACAATGTTATTATGAGTAGCGGGTTCACATTATAATTTTGGGAGCGGTTCAAAATGATCATTTTATTTAGAAATTAAGTTTAAAAAATATTTCACGTTTCATGAGTCTTATAAGACGCTGCTTTTTTAAAATATAATAAATGTTGTTAACAGTGGCATATCCGCATTAGAATTTTGAGAGGGGTTCAAACGATTATTTTATTTAGAAATGCAATTTAACAAAATATTTTACATTTAATGAGATTTATAAAACCCTGCTTTTATAACTTAATAAATGTTGTTATCAGTGGCGGATCCACATTAGAATTTTGGGAAGAGTTCAAACAGATCATTATATTTAGAAATTCAGGTAAAAAAAATAGTTTATGTTTCATGGGATTTTTAAGACGCTGCTTTAGTAATGTAATAAATCTTATCACCCGCCACTATAATGTTACCAATGTTAGTCGTATGCATAATACATAAAATAATATGAATTACTCGCTAACTTAATTAATATTTTAAATGCATATCACTAACATTGCAATTTTAAATTTTCATGTATATCGTAAAAACCCTTAAAGATATAAGGATATTACATATGGATCGACAGAGAATTTAATTCTAGAGCACTTGCTGTAAAAATATATAGAGGGTACAATTTAAGAAGATGGAGAAAAATCACTTAAAGTCGCCAAAGTTGATACTTTTATCCTGACCAGCCTGTATATCTGATAATAAAAACAATGTACAAGGATCAGCTCCTGACCTTATTCAAAGGGCACAACAGATTTTATTTCTTAATCTCGAAGCGGTTGTACACAACTACGTTTCCATTTACAATATGAACTTAACATTTTTTTTTACAAAAACTATTGTAATCTAAGAACCGCTGGACAGATTACTTGTATAATTCTACAGATGTTAGAGGATAGCCAAGAGTTTTAATAAAATTAAAATATATATATAGGATAGTGTGTTGATTATCAAAATCCAATTGTCGGTTGACATTATATGTCAATTGACATTAGATAATAAATCAAACGTATTTTGTTTGTGTTTTCAAAGTAAATTTTAATTATGCCACCCAAACGACAATCGATTGGTCGATCTACACCTCAAGTGCGAAAGAAAAAGATATTACGATTTTCAGGAACAAACGAGAAAAAGGGAGCAAGACTAGAAATCGTTCAAATAAAACTGCTTAAGCCTGTTCGTTTGAAACAGACGAGGAAAAAGACATAAGCCTAGAAATCGTTCGAGTACAAACGGCTCAAGCCGGTTTGTCTGTAATATTCGAGCAACGGACGCAAGAACAGAAATAGTTCGAGTACAAACGACTCAAGCTCGTTCGTCTGAAACACTCGAGCAAAGGAAAGCAAGAACGGAAACCGTTCGAGTACAAACGGCTCAAGCTTTTTTATCTACAACGCTCGAGCAACGCGAAGCAAGGCCAAAAACCGTTCGAGTACAAACGAGTCAGGCTCATTCGTCTAAAACACTTGAACAAAGAGAGACAAGACTAGGTACTGACCGAGTACAAGCTGCTCAAGCTCATTTATCTGAAACATTCGAGCAACGGGAAGCAAGAATGGAAACCAATCGAATACGGGTTGCTTCATCCAGACAAACACTGCATGCTAATCTAAATCTTGGTGCATTCCGTTACGATGCTAATTATGATTACAGTCTTCATCCAAGTGTGGTTATTGGAAAAATGGATAATTTATGCGTCTATTGCAGTGCACTCAAACTTAATAATGAAACACCAGGAATGTGCTGCGCAGCTGGAAAAGTAAAATTTCCAGAATTACATTCACCACCCGAATCATTTCTTGGGAAACATACGTAAATGCAATTAATGTTTTCAAATGACATCGTTCGCTGCAACAAATATCGTGCGCGAAAATTATATGCCAATATTCAAAGTACAAGGACAAGTTTATCATCGTGCAAGATCACTACTACGATTGCCGAAGAAAGATCACAAATTTCTTCAGATTTATTTTATAATAAACACTGATTAACAAATTGATCAACGTTGTTGATTCATTACGGGCAGTAAACGAAAAATTGTCGCTGCATTACAACATTTATTCGAACAACACGACGAATTAATTCAATTGTTCAACTGATGACAACTAAGCTGTATTTAGAGCAGACAAAACACTTGTCGACCAACATGAAAGATAGTACAATGCACAAATTGATGAGATAGCGATTGTTATGGTTGGCGAATAATTTAACTCGCGTGATATAATTCTTCATCTCTAAAAGGTGATGTACATCGAGTTTCAGAGATTTATCGCTCATACTACGGATTGCAATATCCGATATTTTGGCAATGAGAAGATGGATATTATTTCAATAGCAATTTGAGAAATCTACAAGCAGCTGAAGAAACGAGTAAGAAAATAAATGCCATGAATTACTGGTCATATCGATTGATGATTTGCGAAAACGCTGAAAATCATATCTTGAAATGTAGATAATTGTTCCATCAAAACCTTATCGATATGTATGCGAAAATTGAAACTGAACGACTCCTCTACATCCGATTAAATCAATCCAGGTTGCGTTCCTAAGAGTACATTCATTTACGTGATGCAATTGGTAATGACAGAAATGTGAATCACATCGAATTGGGAAAAATAATCATACTGCCGGCCACATTTACATGGAGACCACGGTACATGCATGAGTACGCACACGATGCAATGATACATGTTCACGCATATGGCCGCACAGATTTGTTCATTACATTCATATGCAATTCTACATGGGATGAAACAAAAGAACTTTTGTTAATTGGACAATCATCATCCGATCGTCATGATATTACTGCACGTGTGCTTAAACAAAAAGTTAAAATCTTTAATGGATTTCATTTTTAAGCATCATGTTTTTGGAGAGACACGCTGTTGGAATGGGAAAAACAAGGATAGCCACATGTACTCCTTTTGAATTGGTTGATCAAAAAAATCACATCACATGAAACTGATCAAATAATCTCAGCAGAAATAAGATGTCATCAATGATGCAGACTTATGTGTAGTAATTACCAAAAACAAGATTCATGGTCCATGTGGCTTACTCAACAACAATTCACCATGTACGTCTGATCGGAAATACTATATCCAAGAAACTTACTTCCCGAAACTATTACTGGCAACGAGAGATAACAACTCTATCGTCGACGATTAACTGAAGATGGGAAAAATGTCAGTTTAAAGGTTCAAAACAATGATGTTGAAGTCGTTACTCTCGACAACGTACAAAACACACATCAATGTCGAGTATTGCTATTCGGTTAAATCGATCAAGTACATTTGCAAATATGTTGCAAGGAAGCGATATGGCACTTTTTGAATTGAGGAAATGCAACTGCAACTATAGATGAAATCAACCAATATCAAGTGGGGTGCTACAGTAGTAGTAATAAAGCAGTATGGCGCATTTTATTATTTCCAATCCATGATCGACATCCAGTAGTTGTCCATTTGGTAGTGCACCTTGAAAATCGACTGCGCGTGTACTTCATAACAGAACATGCACGTACAAGAGCATTGTCACCACCGCCAACAACATTAACTGCAAGTCAACGTTATGGGACTAGTGGAATAATCTTGCAGGGAAAAGAGATGTTTATAATATATAAGTAATAGTTGTTCAATTGACTAGAGCAAGGGATAATTGAATTGAGATTTTAAAGTCAAGTTCAGTAGTTCAGTTTTGTGCAACAATATCTTCGACAACAATTGACACCAGAATGTAAGCGATACATATTACTTATTATATTAAAGTTAATTAGACAATGGTTAACTTCAACAAGTTTATTACCCTTCATCTAATTTAAGTTTATATGTATGTTCATAAAATAATTTAACACTTATTTTTCATTAAATCTAACAACTTTTAAAATCGTTATTACTTATTTATTTCCCAAGTACCAAGTTTTAGACTTATTCAATTAATTAATCACTCCTCTTAGCAAAACCCCAAGTCACCACCCGAGCGGGATGTGACAATATGGTTGCAAAGACGCGACTTTACTCTGAAGTGCCAACATACTACATATGGAATACATCGGAGAAAAAGTTTCAACGCCGCAAACAAGGTAAAGCTATTGAAGGACAACCCAATTTATTTTCGACCGACGCGTTAGACTGTCTGTACACTATTCACCCAAACTATGCAAAATGCTTTTTTGTTGCGATTACTGTTAATCAACGTACGTGGGCCGACACCCTTCCATGAATTAAGAACAGTAAACGCTCAAATATGTGCCACTTATCGTGAAGCTTGTTAAGAATGAAATCTTCTTCAAAACAATGCACGTTATTTGCGATAATATTAACAACGTGCGTCCCATTCAATCCAAAAGATCTTTGGGGAAAATAGAAAGACTTCATGAGTGAAGACATCTTATATCAGTTGCGTGCAAGGAATCAAAATCCGAACATTAAATTCACAAATGAGGCATTGATTTCGATTGAGGACAAATGTTTGGCATTCAATAACATAACACTAGTACAATTGGGAATCGCTGCACCGAATCGATCTGCAAACGACCTTGTTGACTGTGATTTGCAATGAGAAACACAATTTGATGTCCAGACTAACGCATAGTATATGACAGAATAATGCATGGAATTAGAAGCCAAAACGGCGGATTGTATAAGGTGCGGCCGGAGGCACAGGCAAAACTTTTCTCGTTTCAATTAGTTTGGCAACCCTGTGATCACGAAAACAAATTGCGTTGGCTATTGCATCATCTGGAATTGCGGTAACTCTTTTGAATGGTGGCCGAATAGTGCATTCAGCACTGAAATTGTCATTGAATATGCACATCACTAAGCCAGGAACATGCAATATCAGCAAAAATTCTGGAATGGGTAAAGGACTCTAATCAAGTCAACTCATTATATGGGACGAATGTACTATGGTGCACAATAAGGCATTGGGAGCGCTTTATCGTTTACTAAAATATTTCAGCGGAAATGAACAGATCTTCGGTGGCACACTCATTTTTTTATCTTGTGAGTTTTGACAAATTCTACCAATTATTTCACGTTCAACATCCGCTGATGAACTTAATGCATGTCTACAATCATCAGTTTCATGGCGACACTCAGTTCAGAAATTGATTTCGAAAACAAATATGCGTGTACAAATACAGCATGATGCATCCGCTGAATGTTTCGCAAAACAATTGTTAGATATTCAAAATAGGAAAATCGCAATCGATGAATCAAGAAAATATATAACATTGCCAAGAATATTTTGTAAAATCACAGCAACTACAGTCGAATTGATTCAAAGTTCTCCGAAATGTTGCACAGAATTACAAAAATCATCAGTGAACTAGTGCACGTGCTATATTAGCAGCTAAAAATTCGTGGACGTGATCGCCACTCCATCTTTCATTTACTGGAAGTGCTACATCTTGCATAAAACAAAAGTTGAACCTTTTAGTTTTAACTGTTACCTTTTAAGTCGTCTATTAAATTCAATTAGCACAATAGTATTTTAGAGTAAACTAAGCAACATTAGTCTAACCTATAAATCGCCTACCCATGAATCCCCGTTTCCCAAATTGGCATACGGCGCGGAGCAGTTTTCCGCGGCCTACGGCCGGTCGACTCACTTTTTCCCAGTATTTGTCTACGGCGCAGACAGCTGCGCTGTCCGATTTGCCATGGTCTACGATCGCCCTTGAATCTCTTTTCGACTAATTTCTAAAAGAGGAGTCTGGCGTACTTCGCTGTAAACTCAATAGAACAATCGGTCCTATTTTGGAATTTATTGAGAAAATCACAGCTCCCCCAATAAGGTTAAAAATATGCCATTCAGAATTTGAAACCTGATTATATTCTCTACAAAATTTATATCGACCATTTTTTTTCGAAAATAATTTTTAAATATTCGTGGAGATGATCGTAACCATATCTTTCATGTACTGGAAGTAAACGTTTTATTATAAAATAAATAAATTTCTTCGGATTTTTGGACAACGTAATATACCTTGTAACAAATGCCCTTTGTCAGTAGTAAATAATAAGTAATTTAGGGACAACCGATATATAAAAGTGAATTCCGTATGCCGGATACTCTGTCTGTATATATATATTATATGTAGGAAATAACTATTAAGGAATCTTTTTCCTATCAAAGTAAAGATGATTATAAATACTTGCTAGGAATTTATTAAATATGTTTTTTCTCGTTGTTGTTAAATGATAAGAATTTACGCATCATTTATTTATTTTATAAACATATGTATAACCGTTTTATTAAATGCGTAAGATAAAAACTTGCCACTAAGTTTATTATTATTATTGTTGTTGCGGTGCTTCGTTTGGGTTTGTTTGGGCAGCCAGTCACTGCTGATGCGTGTACCTATGTGTGCATGTGTGGCACAGGATCTATGTGTCTGTCGCATGAATGACGGAATGTTTCGTGTTCCGTGTAGCGCGTGGCGATGGTTGATTAACAACTGTACGCATGAAGATCAATTTTACGCGTGGAATTTTTGCCTATAAATAGAGTTTAGCAATATGATTTGTATAGCTTACCAACAATCTGCTTACCAACAATCTATAATCACCAACTCAACACCAGTTCCAGGCTGAAGAGGATGACAAATCCTAAAGCCTCATACAATAAATTCTCCAACCTCCAAATGTATAAAATCCCAACAGCGAGTGGAGTTTAGTGGATGAAAATACCACACTTGTTGGATGCATCGGGCATCCTTCGCCTTTTGAAGGTTCTCCACTTCCTACGTAAAAAACAATATGTGAGTTAGTTCTCGATTTGATTTCAAAATAATAAATCGAAATTTTGAAAATTAATCAGTAGCCACCGCCGAACCGAGCGCAACGCGAGCGAGATAAACGTAAGTTAAGTAAGAAACCTCGCATAACATATATTGTTTAGTATTTTGCATGTGTGATTTTGATTTTATTCTTTTGAATAGCTTCACTCCTTTCCGCTACCTGTTTCCTGTACACAAGTTATACCGTGATTCCTGTCCATACCGTTTATTAGAGTGTATAATTGTTGTTTATGCCAATGTGGTGAAAGAGTAACGTCGACGGGCTTCGACGCGCTACTTAAGTGTTCACCTGTGGTATATGCTTTAACTAGTTTAACTAGCCACCGGTCAACACCAACGAATTTAGGGGTCTTGATAAACTTCCTTACCGCCTGTCCAAAGTGTATAATTGTGCGGTCCATATCAGTGTTATGAACAGATAACGTGGACAGGTTTCGAGACGTTGTGTAAGTGTGCAGCTTAGCTATACCCTAGAATTAGTCACCTGTCACCGTCAACGACCTTAGGGGTCTTAATAAAAATTCCTTACCCTTTTAATTAGAGTGTATAGTTGTGGTTTGTACCAGTGTTATGCATAGGCAATGTCATGGGTTTCGGGACGTTGCTATTGCGTTCAGCTCTGGTATATGCTAGAACTAGTCACCCGACAAGACCATTGTATTTCGGGGTATTGCGAAATTTCCTTTTAACCTTTCACTTGAATGTGTAGTTTGGCTTGTGCCGGTGTCGGACACTGTAGCGTCAACGTACATTGGGGCGCTACATTTATATTTGGCTCATGTTGCACGACCCGCTGAGAATAGTAACAGCAACGAACTTTGGGGTGTTACATTAGTGAATTTCCGAATGGCCTTCAGTACCCATCCCCTGCACCAGAATATTTGCATTTACCTATCCCCCGTTTGTGAATTGTTTATCAATTGCTAGCAACCATTTTTTTATATATATAATTTGCTTTACATGCACCGCCGTAATGCGAGTGACTAATATTACTATACCGCTTATATGCTATGTGCCGTTTTCTAGTATATATTAATAATGAATTATTATTGTGATAACATTAATACCGCCGCTTAATTAATTTGCTTATTATTATTATTGATGTTTCTTTAATTTGATATTCGGTTTTGGGCATTTATTCTTTTGACTATTATTGACATTGTTATTGTGCATCATTATATTGCTTTCTCTGTTCGTCTAAAGAATAATAGACATTTTTGTTGAAACTTTAATGGTGTTTTACTGATTAGTAAAGAAGTTTATTGCAGCTACTTGCACGATCTAGGTTTACTTGCCAACTGCAGCTATCTGAGCCCTCAGAGGGTTTCTGAGGACCCGAGGAAAAACAACATCTGTTCAGAATCTATTTGCATCGCTTTTATCAGATCAGTCGACGTTGTGGCTTATTAGTTTTTGAGCCATCATCAGGACTAGAATCAAATACAAAAAATCAAATATTTAACAATGTTGGGGAAAAGAAAAATGCACAAAAAATGAAATGATGATAGTTCATGAAGATCCATATATGTATGTCTCTTTGGTAAGTAGATATTTCACGATCAGTAGTTTTAACACATGTTCTTAACCTCGCAAAAGGATAAAAAATGAACAAACCTTTAACAAATAAGAAACAAATATAAAGTTTTTTTTTTAGATTTTCTATACAGTGGTAAGGTAAGAAGTTGTATCCAATAAAACTACTCATTTGGAAAACCGCGTTCCGATACAAGTCTCAAACATGTAATCGACTACAAATTCGCACATCTACTGGAAGAGACGCTGATGTTATAAAGAAGTTACGTACAGAAAGAGAACAACATAAACAAAGCCACATTGTTGTACACGGACCTAAAATAAAAATAGGGAAGCGAAAGTGCGAATAATGATGCAGATGAGTTACTCACATCCAACCCCCAACCAACCACAGATACGCTTAGTGCTTTATATGCTGATGACACAGCTTACTGGGCATACTCATTAAAAGCGGAAACTGCAAATCGTCAACTACAGTTTTCTTTAGACAATTTTTCAAAATGCGCAAAAATGGCGCATCACCCCTAATCCGAGTAAAACTCAAGCCATCTTCATTCAGCATTCCAACCATGTCAAAAA
>WYDF02071797.1:0-11427 GCA_009867245.2 Adranes taylori
CTTATTTAATGGCGGTACGATACGCCATGTCACAATAACGTCAACGGGCATTTGTAGTTTTTCTTGAAGTATACTTTACCAAGGTATACTCACTAGGCCCTCATATTATTGCCGCTGAATTGTCCGCGACTGCTTATTAGTATGTAATACTTATTCGCAGCTACCCATAATATCTTATGGGCGTTCCACTATCCGCAACCGCGACCGGTGGACGCGACTGGTAGCTTGCAGCTCAGCCCCAGGCTACAATACCGCTATCCAAGGCATCGGAGATTTTCTGCGTGAAATTTTCTAACGCCGTGTCCACTTACAGCCCATTTCTGAAGTAAAGGCTGGTAGTAAATATTTGATATTTATTGAAAAAATTAACTAATTGTTTATTCATTAATATTTCAAGAATTTTCGAAATAGCTGACAGTATGCTAATTGGACGATAATTATTAATGTCGTTTACATCTCCATTTTTATATGAAGCCAATATTAATGCTGTTTTAAGTTTGGGTGGGAATAAACCTCTAACGAAAGATAAATAACATATATAGGTTATTGGTGCAACATGAGAACATTACATTTGTTAAGCAAAAATTAGTCGACGTGATCGCCACCCCATCTTTGATATACTGGAAGTCCTACGTTTTGTTATATCTTGCATAAAACAAAAGTTGTATCTTTCAGTTTTGACTGTCACCTTTTAAGTCGTCGATTAAATTCAATTAGCAGAATAATGTTTAGGGTAAATTAAACAACAGTTTAACTCATAAATCCTGTTTAACCCATAAATCATAGTTTAACCCATAAATCCTCCGGTCCCCATATTTGTCTACAGCGCGAACGGCTTCGCTGTCCACTTTGCCGCGGTTTACAGCCGCTCTAGACTCACATTTTCCCCCTATTCACCTACGGTGCGGACAGCTGTGCTGTTCGGTTTCGCATGACTTACGCCCCTCTTGACTCTCTTTTCGGCTAATTTCTAAAAGAGAAATTTTAGAAAAAAATGTTTCAAATAAAATTGAACGAACTTTTAGTGGCCTATAGAATAAAGTTTATTCAAGTGTCCTATCTTTTATAGTTTCTGAAATATATCCTAAAGTTTGTAAAACTTTAAATGTGACAACGTCGCGCTCTTTATCACTTGCGGGGATGACATTACTTTCATTCGACGCATAATACAATATACTATATGCGAGCGAAATTTCTGTCTTCTAATTTTAAAACTCAATTTCTCAATAAAATAACCATTTCGAGCCCCTCCAAAAATTATAATGTGTACCCGCCACTGATAACAACATTTATTCAATTGCGAAAGCAGATATTATGTCTCATACAGTATAAAATAATTTTTCCTGTAGCTTTGTATAAATGAGCTATTACATATGCTTACATGTATATAATATAATTGTTGAATGTTGGTTGCCATGGCAACAAGTTGCAAAATTTTAAGTTATTAAGGGTCATATCTTTGAAATGACAACAGCTAGACTCATCATATATGGTATCATTGTAAAGCAAATCGGAAGGGCTACCAAAATGTAAGAAAATATATAGGGTGTTTCAAAAAGTTTAAAAAAAATATTGCTCAAAATCGGTCAAGTATATTCAGTTGCACATACTGGAAAAATAGAGGCTCCCTGGTCTTAATAATGTTCTCCAAGATTGATTTTTCCAGCATTCAGAGGAACCGAGATATTTCGGGTAGTACACTTTTTTTAGAGGTCAAATTATTCCGGTGCTATGACGTGCGAGTTTTTTAAACTCCCTGAATCGATTAAGTATTAAAGGAACTTTCGACACAAGAAATTTTAAAAAAATGTTTCGAAACTTTTCGAGAAAATGGACCCTACATAACAAAAAACACCCTGTATATATGTTAAATTGTGATTTGGAAAAAATGATTCAAACTAAATTGACGGGCCTTTACGTAACCTATAGAATAAAGTTTATTCGAATGTCCTATCTTTTATCGTTCCTGAGATATTTCAAATAGTTTGTTAAGCTCCGAACTTGGCAACACCGCTTCCTATACAATTTGGCAAATTGGGACTTTTTTATTCTGAACACAAAAAATGGCTCCTGTCCGCAATATTGGATTTATAAAAGAAATTTTTATAATAACAATTACGATATTGTCGGTATTGTTGGATATTAATGTTGAATTTTACGAATCGACCAAAATGATCATTTGACAATTTGACCATTTGACAAAATGATCATTTGAAATAAAACATTTGACAATTTCCGAATAACATGTTACTTACGGTAAAAATTGATGTGTAGATGTTATCTATACATGTTATAAATACGACAAACTCTGGTTATATCTACTAATTTTATTACAACACAAATTTTTATATTTTTACTTATCTACCAAGAAGGTGCTAGAATTTGTAATATTTTAAACTACTCGAGCATTAAATTTCAAATGTATTCAATTGCGTAGCTCATATTGTTAGATCTCAACTTATTTTCATAAATTGATATAAACTAAATTCAATATAAGCATTGAAATATAGCACAAACATATTGTTCGGAATAAGCTTTATGGAAACTATCAATTTTTCTCATAAAAGATTATTATTTTGTAAAACAAAACATCGTCTTGGTGCGAAATATAATAATAAAAAGATTATGATTATTCTACTGTTGTCGTAAAAAATTTAAACTATTAAAACGAATTTTATTAACATTTTGAGGGATTACGAGATTTATTTCTGACATACCATTTTATAGTTTTAGTAGCGTTCATGAAATGCACTATATAGTTTACTAACTATTATCGCATAAAAGAATGAAATCGTTTCAGAGGAGATTCAAATATCTCAGCTCTGAATGAAATGCATAGCGTAGTTATTTTGATGAAACCTCTTATGTGACTTTTTCTTGCAAAATACGGTTTCGGTATCAATACTATTCTGCTTTTTATATTTTGCTCTGTTTATTTTTTTTTGCAACACAAAAATGCTCATGCATGAGATTATAAAGGGCTGGGTTAGAATTCGCTTATCTTATTATTATAATAAAGTACTTAAATTCTTATATGATAAACACAGATAGGAAATAAGTAGTTTAAATCGTTTGGTTGATTGGTCTATAATATAATATTTATAACTTCATATATATGAGTAGTTGTACGTCGTTCCTACTGCCGCACTCGCCAACCCGCCGATGGATGTTTAGTAAGTGTCCAAAATCGGTCTATAACGGTTACCGTTCCGTGGAGCGCTATTTTTTTCGGTATTTTGGAACAGCTATTGAGTTTTACAACTGTCATTTGAAAAAGCAATATGGCGGACGACAATATATATCCGGGTGGGTGAAAAAAAAATACTAGATTTAACACTAGGCTCGAAAGTTTGATTTTTTCGTCCGTAGTTGCTCGTAGCAACTACGATGACGCGTGAATTATTTGAGCTATTCAGCTATTCAATATGTAAATTTGAATAGCTGTCATTTTGAAAAAAAAGCAATATGTCTGAGTAGCGCGAAATTTAAACGGGCCTCGGCGGGGGCGCGCCTCAAATGGTTATTTTCTAAATAGATTTTTTTTTAAAAGTCACTAGATTTAAATTCGAATAAAACTAAATTTTGTAATAAACTCTGCATTTGCAATGAAACCAGACGAAGGTAAGTACACACTTGTATCATTTAATAATTAATCTGATTTTAGTCAAATGAAAACTTATTTACAGCGATAGGTACAGAAATAAAAACCAACGTACAACTTAATGCATATTTATTTTTTCAAAATTTGAATATATAAGGTATATATAATAAAACTGTCAAAACACTAGCTAAAAAATATAAAACTGCAATATATAAATAAATGAGTAAGATCGAAAAATTTTAAAAAACACTAGATAAAAAATATAAAATTACAATATATAATAAAACTTTTAAGCAATATGGATATAAGAAATAAATGAGTAAAATGGAAAAACTTTAAAAAACACTAGATAAAAATATAAAATTACAATATATAATAAAAACTTTAGAGGATTACTAATAATGTACATCTAGAGATAAATATATAAAGATGAATAAAAAACTAGGCAGATACTAATAACGAAATAAATGTACTACTCCAACTACTCGAAACGCTGTGATGTAAAAAATTTTGAAAAAGTAATAGAAATTTTGAAAAAAATGTATCAAGAACTATATACATACACCCACTCATTCGCTATCCTCAAAAACAAGAGAAGGTATGTTATAGTGGCCCTAAGCCAAGGTGGTTACACCATCCCGGCATATATACCGTTTGCCATTGAACGGCGACAGGGACAATTTGTTTGATTTTGAATATAAATGTAGGATTACTTGATCGAAAATTTAATTGGACCTATAAAGAAGAGTATGGCCAAATAAACATCTTCGGAAATGATCGGCTGCAATCGTTTTTTGTACTATTGATTTCTTAACGCCTTTATCGCGTTTCATCAAAGACGCTTCGGAAATCTGGCAGTACAATTTCGAGCGCAGACCGATAAACTCAAATAAATGCTACTGCCATATTCATCCTTACAGAGTCCGGGAACTGCTTTATTTTGAAGTGGGATCTTTTAGGGACTAGATGGAATGTAATTGGATGTATCGAATTTATTTAAATTTAATTTGAGGTCGTTATATAGATTATCAGTTTGAATGCTTAAGGTGAAGGAATCGGTATCCATATAACACAATTTTACTTTACTACCATATGTGGGCTTCAAGTATTTATAAAAGAAATCATATATGAGCCATTTGAATAGATCAAGTAGAGCAAATCCAACATAGATTGGTTTGTCGTAGATGAGTTTTAGACGTTGCATGTGTATAGCTGAAAGTGTTTCTGAGGATATATTCATTTTGGCAATCAGACTGCGAGCTCCGAGTCGATGTCCTTGATTTTCACAAGATGTTACTAATCGGATATCTTGCGGCTTCTTCACATTCTCCAGCGACTTAGCATATAGCACGTTGATAAGCAGTTTATAAAAATCTTTTTCAATTTTGGAACGCGCCAGCCTGACGCATCGAAGTATTTAAAGAAATATAGGATTGCAACCATCTGGACTGGTTGAATTTTAAAATTCTATGGATTTTTCAAATTTTGAGGCCATTTTTCCACAGCCTCTTGTAAAGTACGATAATTTACTACATAATTGGTTTTATTCATTAAATTGGGGATTAATTGTGTTTGATTAAATTTTGATGTGGTTTGTGGGTGGCACTATAGTTTCTGCCAGGAAAGGCAGATCACTATGATCATCATGCAAGTTGTGAGGATATTCAACGTCAACATCCAGTATATAACCTATGCTGCAGCATATAAAAACTCAAAACCATCATATGGTAACGGCTGAGATAGTGACCAACCGTACAAGTTATTGGCGTCCCAATATGCAAGATAGGAGGTAGGTTCACCTAGATTGTAGGAATAGTCGGGACGGATGATGAGCGGATTATTTTCCCGTGCATGTCGATGCATACAATTTGATATGCCACCGCGAACTGTGCGTTTAAGAAAGTGGAGCCTGTTAACAATTCTAATTTCATTTATGTCATTTTTAAAGCAGCTGAAAAAGATAAACTAGGGTCAGTATAATATTGTGCAGGATTGAGTCCATATGCATTATAACACAGGGATCAGAAATTTTCAAAAATATTAGCCAAAAGAACAACATCGGTGCGCAACTTCGGCACTTGGGTGATTAACTAGTTTCGGCACTTGGCTGATTAACTAGTTTCGAGTAATTTTTCAAAGGAATCAAGATATTCTTAGGGAAAGATATCTTTACATACCATCAAGTGAAATTCGTCAGGTTTCGGAAAATGACGACGAACTTCAACGTATTGGTCCGGTTTTAAGTTGCTGGCTAATTTGTCTAGAAAAGAAGTCATAAAACGGAACGAATAAAAAAATCGTAATTTAAATACTTATGCTCTTCTTTCCCATTTCTGTCGTTGTAGAATCTCACATCGACAGATTTCGAAAACGAAATGTAACGCTCCTTGGTTTGAGAAATTACATCGATTTTTTCTCCGGCTTCAGCCAGATCTTTAATGAATAGATGAGTGTCGTATCCACAGATTACGGTAGAAAACGGGTAGGAAATTGGGTAATTTATAATTGAGATTACATCTCGAGCAGGCCGGACCAACGTATTCGCCTGTCAGATGATTATGATCCTTTACCTTTTCACATACCGGTATTGCATTCGAGCAAATATGACAAGTGTCTGTCGTTAAGTAGGATAGCTGGTGTGCAGGAGTTAGTGGGTTCATAGGAACGACGCAATGGATATGATGAATAAATAAACGTTGTGCGTCCAGTGTTAATTTTTCGCCAAAAACTTTAGCACAATCGGGACCGGTATAGGTTTCGAAACTCGACAAGGAATCATTATAATTATATTTAATTAAATGGCCCAAAGAACAAGCGGTATGTTTATGTGTGGTAAAAGTATGAGATATGGAAGGTGAAGGCGCACAAGTGGAAATCGGTTCCTGTAACGACGCAAAATCAGCATACACTACAAATGGTATGCCCATCAGTTTTTAAAATCGGAGAATTCCAATTCGTTCCCTGGTCTTTCATAACCATTACGTAATTTTATTAAATTGGTAGTTGGTAAAATGGTATAGACATGATTACAATCGCGTTCTTGACGTTTGGTAAGTTTTTCCTGCGAGGCGACACTTACTAAACATCCATCACAAATAAACTTCGTATAATGATGACTTGAAATTTTCTTATTTAACAATCGCGATAAATTCGAAATTAAAACAAAGTGCAATTTTGAATCATCTTCCAAAACCAGAAAATTTACGTGTCGTTCACGTTTGAATGCTAAATAATAAATAGGACCAACAATATCATATCTTCTCTTGACATTTTGACGTTTTTTGTGGTCCGAGGATTCTTCCAATCCATACACATTTATACTTATATCATTCATATCTTCAAACTTTTTAATATCTGACTATTTCATCGGAAACTTAATACCATCTAATTTAGGAGCGGTTGAGTAGTGTGGATAACTCGTAATTTTATTTTCTCTTCGGTTCGTGGCTGGATGCAATGCAGCAGTGATATACCAAGCAAAACCCAAGCTGGCCTGGGTGATGACAACATTCCGAGTGTTAAACGATTTCAGTTCTGACGCTGATTCTTTTCCCTCGGCTAGATCTGGCTTTCGGTACGATCCAAAGAGCTTAATATTCACCTTTAGCCCTCCATCTTTCAAATGATTCTTCCATAAATTCAGCACTGCCGACACCTCTCGGCGGGTTGGCGGGTGTGACAGTAGGAACGATCTACAACTACTTATAGCGTATTTTAATTTACTCACAATGTGCTGAGAAACTAATTATAATGCAAAAATTCTTAGGATGTTCCATAATATTTTCCATTAGCAAAAGTAAAAGATAAAAAGTATCGAACTAGATGGAAATTTGATATTGCTATTATTTATTCTTCGGTCCCTGAAGATGGTACTGATTATTGATAACGTAGAGGTCGTTGTTCATTCATTTGGAGATGTGAAATACGGAGATGTGTGTGTGTGTGATGAGGATGATTGGATGACGTTTATTGAATCTTACTCGCTGTCGCCGAAGTAATACCCAGAAAGACGGCGTCGATGATTTTCGCGGGTGGCTGGGTAGAGCCATTCTTTTCCCGTGGGAGGCGTAGGCGTCTCAGCGACGTAGGCGTGTGAGCCTCTTTGAGTCTGTTTCGGTTTTGTTGGTTCCATGTGAACGACTCTTTGCGCCAATCTTCTTCCTCTCTTGACCTCCTCCTCATTTACGCATCTGAGACATGGATAGTAGAAGGGTAAGTTATAAACGAAATGTGAGAAAAAGGAAAAGAAAATAAAATAAAAATAAGAAATTCGAAAGTCTCCAGAAGTATAGGTTGCGTGGAATAAGATTGATGTTTATGATTTGATTGTAGATATTATTTTTAGTTTTATTTTTCTGTAGTCGATTTAAAAGTGACGAATAAATTACTTTTGACTTAACGCTACTTTTGAATAAAGCAGTCTGATTGCGACAAAACGCTCGCTGCCCGCTAGATAGAAATGGGCGTTTTATTGTTAATTATGACTTCGGATAGAGCGAGGTACACACGTTACATACAAAGAGCACAATTTCCAAATTGCGTCTAAGGATGATAGATTGCGTGGACCTTTTTATAAGGAATTATCTGGCGAGAAGTTATTTCTGACGGGTCAGCTGGCCAGTGGCTATCGACGGAGTCGGCCGAAAAAAAGGATGTGACTCGAAGAAAGTTTCTGCCGCAAAACTTTAGGAAGGTTGTACTTCCGACCAATAGAAAAAGGTCTTCATGATCCGTTAAGATTTCTAATGATCAAAGCTGCATTGCTTTTGTTACGGCTATCTAAACAAATGTAAGTGGTTATAGTCTCCAAACAGGTGGTGGGTCGCAAAAGCGGGGGTGTTAGTATCTTGATACGGTCAAAATCTTAGAAGAATTGCATTGAAAATGCCCTCTGCCAAAATGCGTGGAATTATTATCCAATCGAATTCGTCAAAATCACAAAAATGGTGCAAAGCTTAACGACTTATTTAAAAATAAACTGGTGGAAATAAATGTTTCTAATAGAAATCGCCCGATACGAAAATGTGTGAAAATGCACACACACACTGATGTACAAAATCATACCGCAGCATCTTGTCGGCAAAAGATCTTACACCGCGGAATTCTTTGAGAATTACGCGCGTAAATGTCGGAACCATTGAAAATATTTTTTCACACGCGTCGGCAAGTCCTTTCATAATGCTTCCGTGTTGAGCGGTATTGTTTGACAATTTACGCGGGATATTTTATTTTAATCGAATTACCTCTTTATGTTATTAATTTAATTAAAATTCTATTTACTAATTAATGTTTATTTTGTCGATTTAATTAATCGTTATTATATTGATTGGTTGATTTGTTAAATTGTATATATTTGGAGAATTAGAATTGAATCCCCATTCCACTCTATTTCATTACATTCTTTCACCCAGTGTTCCCATTTTTCTTCATTTTCCCCACATGTTCTACATACTCTCTTACTCTTATCCATCAAGTACCTATTGTCGCTTTCTTCGCTTCTACATCTGAATACCGCCACCATTCTCTTATCTCTCATACTACATTGCGACCTTTAATACTCAGGCATACCTCTCTCCTCTTTTATTCATTTATATCATTCGTTATATCTGTTATTTCTTATGTTTTCATCCCTCTCTTGCATTTCTACGTCCTTCATTCTCTCTTCCGCCTCCTCACACATATATGTCCATTCATTATTCTATCATACCATTCATTCAATGACCACCCTATCCTTTTGAATGCCTTTTTTTCCTCTGAAGCCACTCATTCTACATCTATTATTTATAACCTCATTCTTTCCTGACATATACACCACCTTCACAAATCGGTCGCTCTCATCCATAATAATCTTTCTCTCAAACTTCTCCACCTTTTATAATCCAGCTACCCAGCATTTACACCTGTCAATACAGGTTCATTCGGTGTCGACCTCTCTGCTATTATTCACTTCAGTCATCCTATTTGCACTCTTTCTACTTCCTCTCTTTCACCTATCACCCAACATTCAGCCCCATACATCAATATATTTCTGACACACATATTTATAATATGCATCCTCATTCTTATCGATCCCCGAATTTCTCTTCCCACACGCATCTCATTCTTTCCATTGCACCCCTCGTTGCCACCATCTGAACATGTTCCTTGCAAGTCCCATTCTGTGCCAACGTCTATGCCGAATATT
The DNA here is from genome assembly GCA_009867245.2 of Adranes taylori. Lineage (NCBI taxonomy): Eukaryota > Metazoa > Arthropoda > Insecta > Coleoptera > Staphylinidae > Adranes > Adranes taylori. The sequence continues at coordinate 9,786 of WYDF02071797.1, forward strand.
TGTACCTTTTAATCATTTCTATATTCTCTCCTTCAATTTCAAACTTATCGTTTTACTTTCCCTTCCTGCTCTCTTACTCATCATCAGTTTTGTTTTTTTAACATTCAGTTCTAACTCATTTCTTTCTTTCCATGTATCCTTCCACTACCTTCATCATCACATCCAACATTTCTTTCCTACTGCCTGCCAAACATACTATGTCATCCGCGTAACTCATCGTCCAAATCTTTTCTTTCTCTATATTTAACCCCTCCCCGTGCGCCCCGTATTGCCCATTTCTTAACACCCTTTCCAAATTCGCCATGTATATGTTAAACAAATTTCCACTCATTGCACAACCTTGTCTTACCCCACTATTTATTTCAGACCATTCTGATACATTCTCTCCTACTCTCGATCTTATTTTCGTCCCAACATATATTCTTCTTATCATCCCTATCATTCTTCGATCTATTCCAATTTGCTCCATTTACTTCCATAATCTCTCTCTCTCTTATCAGTTTATCAAACACAGACTTTAGGTCAACAAACAACATAATATAATTTTCTCTTCTCAACTATCTAATACTCATTTACATATATACTCATATCATTACAAAATTTATTGTTACTATGTTGTCCGGCGTTTCCCTACTCTTAACAAATCCTGTCTGCGACTTTGATAAAATACCCTTCTCTGTTTCTCTCTTTTCTATTAATTATTCTCGCAACTAATCTATATATCCCATTCATCACAGAAATACTCTATAACCTTCCACACATTTTCAATCACCATAGTCTTGCTATACTCAAGACGTGATCGTGATCAAGTTCCTTGTCTATTTTGTGTACAGAATCTATTTGCTTTACTTTTCTATTATAACTACTCATTTTTTAGCATATTTCATCTAAATTATTTTGGTTTGTAGCAATCTCGGTTTCTGTGTATAACATTTGGTTTATGCTAAAACTGGTAGATGATCTGAAGACAGCGCGTACATAGTTTGAACCAGCTTATCCTTCTTAACATTATTCATTAAGAAAATATCCATTAGATCCCTTCTGGCGTTGATTCTCTTTGAGAGCGATGTTGGCACATTTGATTCAATTATATCTGATTTTTGAACTTTCTTTAAAAATTAGAATAATTTTTTTTCTGACGGGTTAGTAATCCTACTTCCCCATGATGCTTATTAGCATTTAAATCCCCTGCTGACACGCTTTATGATTTCTGTGAAATCTTCTTCTGTTGGTTTTGATGATCGTCTGAGATATAAGGCTGCCAATGTAATTGCTATCCTCTAAAATCTGTTTTTATTGCCACTACTTCAATGTTGGGAGGTTCCATGGTTATTTCTGATGAACCATATTGGGTTTGAATAATAATAGCTACTTCACTGGCATTACTTGCTGGTCTATCCCTTATAAATATCGAAAAACCCAGAATTGAAACATTTTCTCCTTTAATAAGTCTTGTCTTTGGTATCAAAATAACTGAGACTTCAGATATCAAAATAACTGAAATTTCCTCTTCGTATAAAATATTTTTAGCTCATCATCACTCATCATCATCATCATCATCATCATCATCATCATCATCTAGCCCCTCTGCGCCCACTGTTGAACATAGGCCTCCCCTTCTTCTGCCCACCTTTCTCTGTCA